>WWET01007457.1:11926-24284 GCA_011038615.1 Limnodynastes dumerilii
GGCTGCTAGCCTATCAGGGACTAGCAGCCTCTATTTAAGATCGTTCTGCCCCCTGGCCAGCGCCGGTTATAGATTCTGTGTGACAGTTCCTGTGCCTGCCTGTTTCTCTGCCTTGTCTATTTGCTGTTTTTGAATTACTGTTTGCCCCCTGTTATCCAGCCTTGTTCCTTGCCTGCTTCCCTCAGTGTTACCATTTCCCTGTGCTCTCACCTTGCTGTATTTAGCCCTCCTGTTTAATTCCCTGCCTTCTCCCGCGTGCTAGTATTTGTTGCCCTCTGGGGTAGTTGGTTTGATTGTGTGAGTGAGTGGGTGATTGTTAGACCCAGTTTGTACTGTCAGTCCTGTTTTGTCCTGTTCATCCCCATTGTCTCTCCGTGCTGTTTTGTGTTACCTGTGGTCTGTCTCGGTCCAGTCTCTTCTGGTTCCTCTTTTGCTATTTCCCGCTTTCTTATCCGTTCCCCTTCTGCTCCCGTTTCCACTTCCGAGTTTTCCTAATAAATAATGTTAAAAAGGCTAGAGAGGCTGGTGTGGACCAATTAGAAATTGATTGTAATACATATCAGTCTGAGGTAAGGCATGGACACACGGATAATCCCCGATCTAGTCCTCAATAAGATGCCTGTTTCTTTCTCTCCAAAGTGTCAGGTGGCCAGCCTGACACTCTCGATCACTTCGGCTGTAGCTTTGGTGGATAAAGTATAAAACGGTGCTGATGGTCTGTGCAGTGAAGCAAATTCGTAGAGAGTGACGGGAGGAGGTCCTATTGTAACATCCACGGGCTGAATATATCGTAGCCGGAGGTCAACTCTGCATTCGGCAGGGTGGCTTCAGAAGAGAGCTGAAAGCAAGGTTTATCTCCGTACCACGTGGATTAGATCAGTTGCATTCCTCGACTTGGGAGCCGCGGCAAGGTTTAAACAAAAGTTCTCCTTCTCCTCGCGTCAATAATGGACACTTAGGCACCGAAGCATATAGACACAGCCACAGACAGTGAATGTATTGAGTGGTCCACTAATAGATTCTTCAGCAGAGATAGCAATGCAACGCGTTTCGTGCCGACCAGGGCACTTTTTCAAGCATATGTTCAAGCTTACCTTCGGTTCCACCTACGCTGCACTTTCTCTCCTCTCCCCGCTGTGTGCCGTACATGCCGCTGACGGCATGTAAACAATCCCACATGTCCAGTTGCGGGCGCGCGCTCTATCTATTCAGTCTTATGGCTGTTTCAGTGTCACTCTGTTCTGGCTTCTGGCCAATCAGGAACCAGCAGCCTCTATTTAAATCTCCTTGACCCAGCTCCTGGCGCCGATTATAGCTTCTGTTTTCAGTGCTGTAGTCTGCTATATTGTGTGCCTAGTGCTCTTGCCCAGGGATCTGACCGTTGAGTGCCCTTTATTCTGATTCTATTCCTGCCTGGTTAATCTAGTGTGTCCTATTCCTTCTCTCTCTCCTTCGTGTATTTATCCTCTCCCATTTGCCTGCCCTTATCCCTGGTGTGTATGTCTATGTTACCCCTTCGGGGGTCCCGCTGGATGCCTGTGCGTGTGTATGCCCTTGTCCATCTTGTCTTGTCCTGTGAACCATCTTCTGTCCGCCGTACCTTATTCAGTGTTAAGTGTCGTCCGTCGCAGGTCAGTTCCTTCTGATCTGCCCTGCTCCCTCCTTTCTTGAATTCGTCTCTTCCCCGGTTTGGGTACTCACCTCTGGTGTCTCTTTTCTCTTTTCTGCGGGTCCGGTTCAACGGGGTACGACCAGGTTATTGGGCCACAGCCAAATCCATCCCCACCATCAGGGGCTCTGGTGAAAACCCCCCGATAATAAAGTTCACGTACCCCGGCAGCCGACTCGGTCACGCTACCTCATTCTCCCGTGGTCACTCACTGAGGTAATCCCGAGGTACCACTCCAATTCATTGATCTCTTCACGACCACTCCGGTTCTCTTCCTGTTAAACCCGGAGTGTCGTAACACATACCCTGACTCTCTATTGGAAGAAGTCTATTCAAGCATCTCTAAATTGGATAGATCCTCCTTATTACAATCCAAACCATCCTCCAGTAGTTCCATAAACCATAGCCATTTATCATTTGTATCCCGAAATAATTGCACAAGCGCACAAAATAACCAACATTATAAAGAGAAATTACAGAACATTGGGGTAGATTTAGCTCTTCTGCGCTTATCCTCTATGTTGACAGCACATAAAGGTTACAACGCATGTGCAGTTGATGCGCAGTCGATCCGATCCTAAAAATATGCACGGAACTTTTGTCAAAATTGGATCTCTGAATGCGGCCCTAAATTCTCAGTGTTTTGAGGACCAGTTACATCCTGGACTGCTATATTCTGTTTTCCTCTAGGGGAAAAATCCTTCTTAAATAACATTGGGGTAGATCCAGAACTCTGCTTGCAATACGTTTCCTCGTTTAGCGTATTCACGCGTGCGTACCTTCTATACACTCTCCTCGGCACACCCCTTGAATGTACGTATTTTCTCAGAGATCCTCTTTCCAAAGCCTTCCTTAACTTTTGCACACGTAACCGATGCCATCATCTAACGTACTAATAAGCAACATGTATTTATGCAGCTAAGCACGCCCATACTGTACACTTTAAATACAAACCCCCACCTATATATTGTATTTTTGACTCACGTAAAATTGGCACGCCCACACGTAAGGCTTTACATGACACATACGTGAATGGCCCATACATTCACATTTACTGTTACACACCATTGCAGGCATCGGGTGGTGTGTAACGCTGTGGCACTCGTTCCCGCTTCCCTCCTGCACTGCTCCCTGCCTCCCGCAGCACCTCCGGTCTCTGGATCCTGGCAGCGTCCATCAGCTCAGTCAGGGCCGTATGGGCGCCGCCATCTTGCGCTGACAGCGTCCGGCGGTTCCCATAGTAACCCAGCCGCGGGCCAATCACGGGTAGAGGCGGTCCTGTCCTCCTGCACTCGCGTCCAGTCACTCGCTCCCGCTTCTCTCCTGCACTGCTCCCCGCCTCCCGCAGCACCTCCGGTCTCTGGATCCTGGCAGCGTCCGTCGGCTCAGTCAGGGCCGTATGGGCGCCGCCATCTTGCGCCTACAGCGTCCAGCGGTTCCCATAGCAACCCAGCCGCGGTCCAATCATTGTCAGAGGCGGTCCTGTCCTCCTGCACTCGCGTCCAGTCAGCTGTAGGAGATTCTGGCGGGAGTAGCAGCGCTGTCCATTGGTGCCCTTCTCATTTATAAACCTGGCACTTACTGCAGGTAAGTGCCGGTTATAGCTTCTGCTGCCCCGTGCTTTTCCTCTGTTTCTTGCCTCTCTTATCTTCTTATCCATTGCCTTGTACTTTCTTGAGTGTCCCATCGTTGCCCTGCCTAGCTCCTCCTTGTAATCCTTTTGTACTATTCTCCCCTCTTTTCATATTGTATTTCCCTGCCTGTATTTACCATCTCCATTCCTGAGTGCCTGTTTATATTTAGTCCCCTAGGGGGCTCCCCGCTGGTGTGCGTGAAGTGTGAATTCCCTAGTCAGTCTGGTTAGTCTGTCCTGTCCTGTCTCCCCGGTTCTGTCCATTTAGTGTTTATTGTTGTTTGTTTAGTGCAGTCCCTTCTGTTACTACTACACCCACTTACCTGCTTTGCTTATCCATTTCCTTTATCCCATTTTCCTGTTCCGGGTTTTCTCTAAGGTGTGTATCCTGAAGAAGTCTCACCAGCTCCAGTCTATCCCCACCATCAGGGGCTCTAGCGAACACTCAAGACGGACGCAGGCTCTACATACTGGTGAGTTTACCCGATTTCTCTCTCTCTCTCTCTCTCTCTCTCTCTCTGTGTGGTCACCCTGGTACTCAGTCCAGGTAAAACCAGGGTACCCTAACATTTACGCTACGTTACGGAGCGTATTTTCTATGGTGTGCATGCGCAGTACTTACCAAAACGCGATTTTATGTCTCCGCCACACAGAAATTCGCTCACAAGCGTTGTTCTGGATTTGGCCCATTATTGTTAGTTCCTATTTTAAACGCATGTCTCCCCAGTAAACCCTAAATAACATTTAGGAAAGCCAAAAATGTTGGTAATTATTTGGACCCTAGTTTCTATAACCCAAAGATGTCTGTCAAGTTCAAACTAAATATTTCCTCTTCTGTGAAGTGGACATTGCCGAAACTGATTGGTTGCTATAGGTGTGGGAACAGCAGATGTCTTACCTGCACTTTTATTATGCATAAGACCAAACAGTTTAAGTCCTTTGTTACAGGGAACTCTTATGCCATCAATATGTTTGTTAACTGCCAAAGTTCTTATGTAGTGTATGTACTTTCATGTGGTTGTGGATCACAGTATGTGGGTCATACGGTACGTCCGCTTAGACTAAGATTTCTGAAGCACAGATGTAATATAATTAATAAGAATCCCAAAAGCAGTGTAGCTATGCATTTTCTCAGATGCTGTGACTCAGACATTGCCGGCCTCAAAATTCTTGGTATAGAGGTTATTTTACCAACCAAGAGAGGAGGTGACAGATATCAACGCCTGTGCTCCAGAGAAGCTTACTGGATCCAGAACCTCCATTTGCTTTTTCCTGGGGGGATGAATGAGTGCATAGATCTAGATTTTTAATTTAATCTAATTTTATTTTTAATTTATGTATTATATTATATATGTATTATATCGAGATTTGTGTACTTTCATTTTGATCTTCACTTTTTCATAGTTATTCTCCCATACACTTATCTACCTTTGATCAGGTGTATTTTTTTTTGGCTGCAACTCATATTTTTTTATAATATTTTTTTCCCATTTATTTATTTATTCATTTATTTATTTATTTTTTATTTGTAATTAATTTGGTATGCTCATTATTCATAATGAATTTATCATAATATGGAATGCTTGGATTTCATTGTCTCTGTGTCATTTTATGTGACTCTTTATTACTATAGACTTGGGTTGCTATTTTGGAAGATGTATCCCTTTAAGACCGTGGACCATTGTATATTTACAGTATCTCATTTTTTACTTATTTATTTTTATATATTTAATGTCACCCTTTCTTTTTTTTCTTTCTTTATGCCATTTGATTTATAATTGTATGGTAATTGTTGCCTATTTATTTATATTAAGATTGTTTTTTTAATTTAAAGGTATAAATAGGTACTGCACGTACCTGGCATCACTCCTTCTGATGAAATTGTCGTTTTGACAAAGAAACGCGTCAAGATTTTTTTCATGGTACACCCTGCTGCATTCAAAATGGTGCAAGTCTCCCTATTTCATCTGCAGCACTAACAGAACTTTATGCAGTTTATCCATTATAACTACGGATTTATATTGCAATTCCTAGTGAGCATCTCATTGAACAACTCAACTGTAGTCCTCTGAGCTGAATCCCACGGACTCTCACGGCATCCCCCGCCCACGTGTCTCTTTCACTGTCTGGTCAGCTGTGATCTTCACCATATGGCTCCACGTGGATCTGTATACCATCCAAGTTCTGGAACGCACAAAACTGAGTAATACTCGCTGTCATATACAGTCTCCCGTATATTCCAGCTGAGAGCTGCCTGAACTTTCACATGGCTTGAACCATCACCTGTACAGCTTTGAATCCATCTCCTGCTTTGTGAAATTGCTCACCACTGACAGCTCCTGAGCAGATAGAGTTGAGCTGTATTACCGTAATGAGCCACATACGTCGTAGAACTAACAAGATGGCTGGAACTACAGCTCACTCAGACACTGCCATGGCACCATCTGTCTAACAGAGCAGTTATCCCTCCTTCTTGTCCGCGCATGCCAACCATCTTCAAGCCATAGTCTCCATTGCATCCCAGCTGTCAATCACCTCAGCCCTTATTGGTGTTCTTATTGGGGGCCAACCGTGAGTTCATGACACACATTACCTCAAGCACTTGCTAGTTTTCATCAGGACATCATTACATATTGCACCATTTGACATTTTGTGCATTTACTTCAGGGATTTGCTTGCACTTTGAATCTAAGACTCATTTTGGGAACAGTCCTGCACTTTGCTGCATATATCAGACAAACCATCATATCACACAGGATCCTATAGCTGCTTATAGACTGTATTACTGCTATACGCTTTATTGGGTGATACATTGCCTTTTGTATTTTAGTATATTAATTGTTTTTATAATTGCATTTATATGTTGTTTCTAATTATTTATCAAATTGTATAGTCTATACTGTTATCCTGTCAAAATTTTTTGGCTCTTCTAGCGCTCCCACATTATTTGTTCTTTACTCTGCAAAAGCCTTCAGATTAATTTAAAGTTTTCAACCGCTTACCACCCACAGACGAACGGACAAACGGAACGAGTCAATTAGGACCTTGAGACCTTCATCCGTCTGTACGTCTCCTCGTCTCAAGATGATTGGTTGAACCTTTTATCCTGGGCGGAATTCTCTCATAATCACCATCATCATGAATCCCTGGACAGCACTCCATTTAAGGTGATGTACGGATATCACCCCAGAGTACCACCCTACTCCCTGCTCCCAGCCGCTTCAGTACCTGCTTCTGTGAAATCTGGAAAAGAGTGAGAACTGTGCTCCTGAAAGCCTCCAAAATGTATAAGTCACATGCTGACCGCAAAAGGAGTGCTATCCCACATCTGCATCCAGGGGATAGAGTATGGCTGGCATTCAAGAATCTCCGTCTCAAAGTGCCCTCCATGAAATTCGCTCCAAAGTTCTTGGGTCCTTTTAAGATCAGTAAGGTTATTAATCCAGTGGCCTATAAATTGGACCTTCCATCTCATATTTGAATCCCCAATTCTTTACATGTTTCCCTGCTCAAACCTCTTGTGATCAACAGGTTTTTTTTTTACCAATGAAAAAAAATCTGTTATGGTACACCGGAATAAACTGGGTCAAGAACCGGTGTGACCATGAGGAAGAGATTAAGAGAGAGTTACAGCACACCAGGATTACCTGGGTCGAGAACCGGTGTGGCCGTGAGATAAGAGAGGATAGGTTACGAAGTCGACTTCCAGGGCACGGGGGCTTTGCTACCAGGTAGTTTTCACCAGAGCCCCTGAAGGTGGGGATGGAATTGGCTGTGCCCCAGTAACAGAACGTGCCCTGTCGAATCAGACTCATGGAAGGAGAATAGGAAACCAGAAGAGAACACCCGTAAGAAAAAGAGTGGAAAGTGGAGTAAGCGGGATACAGACCAGGTCGTAAGGGTCCGACCTGAAACAGACTACATGAAACACTGAAACAAGGACGGTGGACAAAAGGTAAGTCACAGGACTGGATGAGACGAACCAGGGCTAGCATGCACACACTCATACGGCGGGACCCCCGAAAAGAGGTAACACAAACAAGCACTCCAGGGAAGATGAGGTTAAACAGGGAAGGTGGACACAGTAAGGTGGGAGAACCAGCGGAAAACAAACAGGAGGAAAGCTAGACGAGGACTGGCAAGGTAAGATCACTAGGCAGAAGCAGAAGGAAAACAAACAGGAGGAAAGCTAGGCGAGGACTGGCAAGGTAAAAGGCAATGGCAGAAGCACTAGGCACACAAGTAAATAGCAGATCATAGAACTGGCAAAGTCAGAGCTATAATGGAAGAGAATTAAGTTAGGAACAGAACTTTATAGAGGCAGCTAGCCTCTGATAGGCTGAGCTGCCTTAACGCTGCTGTGAGTGGCTGAAGACTGGGAGATGGGAGAGTGCCTGTCAGCTGTGGCCAGGAGTGAAGTGCGTGCCCGTGCAGAGATGCGGCGGCACTGCACGTGGTAAGTATCCACATGCCGTTCGCGGCAACAGAGGGGATCCCGGACGGAGCAGGGGCAGAAGAACCCGGCGGTTCCAGAGACTGGGCAGCAGGAGAGAGGTAAGCGGTGGAGGGGGTCGGCACCTGGCGGTGCCTAACACCATCGAAGATCTCTGGTGCATAGGGAGATGAATTTGAGGTTAAGGAGATTGTGAACTCACAACTTCGCCATGGCCATCTCAAATACTTGGTGGATTGGAAGGGATTCGGTCCCGAGGAGCGTGTCTGGATCCGCGCTTCTGACATAAATGCACTGAGATTTATCAAGAAACTTATTTTCAAACATCCTACCAAAACTCTGATTGGGCATCCAGAGGCCACCCGTAAAGGAGGGGGTACTGTCACAGCCAGCCTTGGCAAGCATCAGTGCTACCCTGTCGGCGGTCAGCTGGCTTCTATCTCCTCCCGGTGGTCAGAGGCTGTCACCAGTGTAGTGTGTTTCTATTTATTAGGTTAGTGTAGGCTGCATAGCCGTTAGGCTGCTTAAGTGTATTAATTTAAAGTGGATAATTTTAAGTGGAAAGTAAATGCGGAGTTAGACCGGAGTTGCATATGAAGTTTATCTAAAGCAACTATTGTGAACTTACAACATCTTCTCTTGTAATCCACAGGTAATTACCATTACCCACTTTAAGCTGTGAAAGTTCTACCTTTTGCCTCATAGTATGATTTAACTTATAGGTAATTGTTTTTGATTGATATCTGTGGTCTGGCATACCAGTGTTTGATCATTTTCTTAACATTTTATTGCTACTTCAATTTGGAGGAGTATCCTCAATGCTAGTAACGAGGGTCTTCTCTTGTCAGTATTTCTATTTATTAGGTTAGTGTAGGTTGCATAGCCGTTAGGCTGCTTAAGTGTATACATTTAAAGTGGATCATTTTAAGTGGAAAGTAAATGCAAAGTTAGACAGGAGGAAAACAGAGGAAACTGAATTTTACCCTTTCAACATCGGCTTCTCAAACAACATCCACTGAGGATTTTGAAGTTTAAACCAGTAACACCAGTATCTAATGGACCCTCCTTTTGGAAATCCTTTCCTGCTTTCCTTCATAGTGCAACATAAACCTCTCTGATGCTGCTTCTGGTGACTGCTTTGAACTTCCATTAACCTTACACTAAATTTATCTACACATAGCTTTACATTTGATATTCATGATTTTAGCTATCTTGCACTTGTTTCATTTCAAGAACCTCTCTCCAGTTATTCTGCCTTTTCCACTTCTTAGTACATCCTTCATACTGTCATGGCCCTTGTCTCTCCATCCCTCCTCTCTCACTTCCTTCCCACCCATCCTCCTCACCCCATACCCTCTCCTACTCCTCCATCAGGCTCCCCTGCCTTTCCCATACCCACCCTAACCCCCGTCCATGTCCCACCCCTCTACCTCATGCCTCACCTCGCTCCTGTAACCCCTCCAATCTAATACACATCACTCCTGCTCCCTCTCTCCCATTCTGCTGCGCTCTCTGGAATGCCAGATCCATCTGCAACAAGCTCCCTGCCATCCATGACCTCCTTATCTCCAACTCCTGCAACCTTCTCAACATTACTGAAACCTGGCTCTCAGCCTCTGATACTACCTCCCCTGCCGCCCTCTCCTATGGCAGTCTCTCGTTCTCCCACACCCCTCAGCCTGGTGAACGCCCCGGCAGTGGTGTGGGCATCCTCCTTTCCCCTTCCAGCACATTTAGCGTCATACCCCTGGGCCCTCTCACATTCACCTCCTTTGAGGTCCACAGCCTGTGACAGCGGGACTTTATATCCCAGTCTCAGCCACCGCGGAATACCTTCATATTCTGACCGCAGTCCCGCTCGCTGGATGATCTGTGCCGCTGGTCTGGAGTAAGACTGCGGCTGGATGTTAAAATGGTAACCCCCCTGGATAAGACGTACCCTGTTTTTGGACACAAGATTTTTCCAAAAAAGGTGCGTCTTATACATAGGGAAATACGGTATCTCAAACATATACAGTAGTTTGTTTCATAAACACATAGCAAGTGATGTTGAATTAGTAATGTTGTTTTAAATAAATGTTTGTAAAAAGAAATTGTGAATTTCTCTTCTGTGTCTGCGAATGGCTCGGCCGTGGTTTCCATGCATTTGTTTGTGTGCTGCACATGCGCAGTATGTGCACACGTAACAATTCTACATCTGACACACATATCTTTGTAAACATTCTTGGGGCCGGATTTACTGAAATCATGTTTGCAAAAAGTGCTGTTATTTGTGTTTTTTTTACTGTTGATTTGCAAATCTCAAATTTACTAAGGCAAAGGGCTCTATTAAATCGATGTAGATGTTGCATTTTTAAAATCTCTGTTTTTCTTCAAACAGTGTTGATTTTTACCATGCATTACATATAAATCTCAAATTCACTAAGGTGAGAGTCTATAAAATCGCTGTTGATTGGCTTAAAAATCGCAATAGTTAATAGTTAGAGGTGGGTCAGAGTTTTCTCAAATCGCTGCCAATTGGTCATCATATAATATAATGGCCCACAGTTATGCCAAAGTATATATGACACACAAACAGTAGACTGGAAAATTTAGTGAAAAGTGGGCAAATATGAGTTACAATCAATAACGAAACACACGCATCGGCGGCTCTCACACACATTGCAGGTGATTTCTTCATGGTGGACCTCATTCCCCCCTGCTGACCTGGTAAGACCTGTCCAATTTTTTTGCAACAGGGACGGCTAGAGCTCCTAACGGAGTGAAGCATCGCCGTGAGGTGACTTTGTTGTTTTCTTTGGTTTTTAGCAAATAGGGCATAATAGGGTTCCCTGGCTCCTTATATACATATATTGGCAATTTGTCTGTTTGACTATAAGGGAGTCTGAGGTCTTAACCATCACCTGTCATGTAGTGTGTTTTCTCTTTTTTATGATAGTGTCTAATGACACTGATATTTAGCAATTGTCTTTATTTTTCGCTTAGCTTCAATACCATTTTAGATTACTAATAAAAGGTATATTTTAATCATTTTTCTATCCCACGAAGTGCAACTAAAAGTGGTTTCTGTTATAATTTGCAGTGTGGAGAACTCTCTCTCTTTCTTTCTCCTTCACTGTAAAAGCTGTCTCTCTTACAATCAATAACCTTTGCACACAATAATCTTACATTTGAATGTTTGTAAAAAATGCTGTAAGGAGACACAAAGTTCTACTAAAGCAGCAAACACACTCTGCCAAGCTCCAACACACCATCCCAAGACGTCACAGTCTGGTAAACAACTGCCCAGTGCTTTTAAAGGCTTGTGAGGTAACATCACGCAAGAGTTCAGCTAAAGACAACGATTTACATATATTATATTATATTATATTATATTATTTTATTTCTTTTCTTTTGATATTTCTCTTTGGTCACACATTCAGCTTTATTGGAATTAAACACTAAATTAATAAAAGTTATATGATATTGTAAGATAGTAGAATGAAGTCTAAATAGGACTGAAAGAGGATAAATGCCTGGCTGCCAGGCTCCTTACCAAGGGCACCGCAGGGTTAACAGGGGCTGAATAGCAGCCAATTAGATGAGGTCTAGGGGGAGGGGTTTCTGTTAGGTTTATAAGGGGTTGGGGGGAGTTTATTTGCAGCTTCTGGAATTTTCTTCCCTCCCTCCCTCCCTTCCTTTTTAGTTTTGCTAACCTGTATTTTTTCTTGCAGTCGGGACATAGTGTGGCGGTATTGGTGGCGGTCAGCAATTCATGGCGCTAAGCTCATGCTTGAGGTATGGTGCGGGATAGGCACACCCCTTCGAGGAAACTTGGAAACTATGCTTGCCGGTTAGTTTTCAGTTTGCCACCTCGGTTACACCGGGGTGGGCAGTGTGACAGGGGTGTGTGCTTGCGGTGGCCATTTCCTCCGTGGCGCTTGAGGGCAGGGGGATCCCTGCTCTCCGTTTACCATCGCTGACCTGCCACCTGCTATCTATGCCACTCTTTACCTTCCAAATTAATAGTTTGAATCTTATTAATCAATAAACTATGTCCCCAATATTTAAATCCAATACTGTTGTGTGTGTCTATTTATTTTGGGGTGCGTCTGGTGGGGAGCCTGGTCAGTCATTGGCAATTTATGCAAATCCTTCGGGTCCTATATTCCAATCAGGTCAGCATCTTCCCTATGATTGTGAATTCTACTGATCCAGAACTGGTCTGTTGCTCAGTGGTCCAAAGTCCTCTTTTCTGAGGAGAAAACATTTTACATGTCCAAGGTCCCAGAGTCTAGTGGAAGAATGGAGATGCACAATCCCAGATGCTTGAAGTCCAGTGTGAAGTTTCCATAACACCTCAGCAGTGTCATGGCCAGGATGGCAGCCGCCAGGGGCGCCAGCCAAAGGGGGGCGCTGCCCGGCGATGCCACCTTGGCTAAGAGGTAGTATCGCCTACTTGAACCATTTTACAATCCAGCCGCAGTCTGACTCCAGAGCAGCGCCACTGGTCTGGAGTCAGACTGAGTCTGGATGCTAAAATAAGGGTCGGCTTTCCTTACATTTACAGACTGCGGCTAGCATATGAAGTCCCGCTCGGCGGATGAGCCTGTAAGGTAAGAAA
>WWET01007457.1:28407-40589 GCA_011038615.1 Limnodynastes dumerilii
GTATGTTTATTCGCACGGTCGAACGTACGCATTCGCCCGTCGTGCGAATTTTCGTAGCTCTGGATCAGGCCCAATGACACAATAATGTTTGATGAAAGAGGAGAATGGCCTGAAACACTCTATCTTGTCAGTCAAATAAGGAAACAAACACATATAAATGCGATGACCGTGTATTCACTACATTATGTGGGACAGTTCTCTTCGGTTACAGAATTTCTTTTGAAAGATAATTTACAATGGAAAAATAATAAGGTAATAAGTTTTATATCTCCAGCGTGCATATACTGCATAAATATACATCTCCTGTACCTAACATCTGAGATGCTCTGGGATTCCAGTAGAAACAAAGAACGGTGATATAAAAAGCGAGTACATGTTATATGCCTAAGCTGCCTTATATTCTGGTGCAAGTTTTTCACCACTGTAATAAATATATATTTGTAGGAGAGATGGATGCACTTAGGAGTCTTTGATAAGTTGAAGAAAAGTGTTCTTTTAATCAGCTGTGAGTTTACATTACAGTAGGCATAATGCAAAGGGTCCAACGTTTCAATTGGCCGTCTTTGATGTTCATCATGGAGTGATATCTGTAAATGTAAAAAGGAAAGTGAAGCAGAAGAGAGGAAAAAAACAGATATATTTGATTTTTTTTTGGTTCTATTTTGATTCTGTCTCTTTTGTTGGATTGCGTCTGGTGGTGTGCGGCGAATTCCGGCTCTTCCTGCTGCTGGTACTCCCGCACGTTGATTGATGGATCGGGGCATCCTGGTTGCTGAGCAAATAGGACGCTTCTGTGGATTGAGAAAACTCATTGGTCCACGCTGAGGCTGGGACTTTGTCCTATTAGGTTGTGGAGGCTGGGCCAATGCCTGGACATGATTGGACAGCCTCTGTGTAAATAGGCAGACAATGGCATTCTGCCTCTGCTAGTTATAGCTCCTGCTACCCTGCTCCTTGCTGTTCTGTCTGTGGCTTTTCAGTTAGTCAGCATTGATTCCTGAGTGCCCCTTCCTCATGATCCTTGTTCTCCTGTGTTCTACCCGTTCTGCCTACCTGCTGCCCTGTGGTTGCAGTTCTACCCTCATATATATAACTCCAGTTATTTCTCCCTTCTTCCCTATGTTTACATTGTTAGAGTGCAGAGTGCCTCAGTGAGTGTTAGCCTTCGTATGTCTACTGACTGTCGTGGTGTCCATTTTGTCTTTAGTGGGTCCCGGTCCATTCTTTCACTTACACGTGCGTATAGGGTTCACCACCAGTGGGCCACGACCTGTGGGTGTCCTGCAGAAAATAAGACGTGGGAATTGCACATCTAAATAGCAAAAATGACTTCCAAAATTGTGCTCTGCAGCATAGTCTGATGTTCACATAAAAAATACCCATTAAAATGAAATGCTATAAAGTTAAATGACACAAAAGGGAGAGTGTGGAACCCTTCTATGTGATTTATATTTGAAAACCTCTTGGTGAGATTTGCAAATCTCTTAACTAATAACTCTTAAGGAGAGACTACATTAGCATATGAGAAGAGGAATGTAGATTCCAACACAATCAGCTGATTTTTGACAATTATATGCGGCTGTAACAGTGGCAAAATAGCTGGAATAAGGATTATTCCTATTGGTAACAGATATCATGGTGAATTGTCCTATTTCTCATTCCCAATAGCAGCTACATTAGGGTTAGATTGCAGGACATGGAGGGTTAAGGTTAAGCATCTAGAAGGGGAAGGTTAGGGCTAGACTGTGGGACATGGAGGGTTAAGGTTAGGCTTCTAGAAGGGGAAGGTTAGTGTTAGACTGTGGAACAGGGAGTGTTAGGGTAAGAACTAGGGTTAGGGGAGGGTTAAGGTACCAGATGGAAATGTACCAAACAGTAAAAATTACAGTTGTGTTCAGGTAAAGCTTTTTCTAAATCAGGGTAAATTTGATTATACGTGGTAGGAAATTGCATGCATGGCATGACCATCTGCTGGGGAAAGTTGAATAGGGCTTCAGAAATTATAAAGTCTTTGTTTACTTAACAATTTGCTTCTAATGGCTTCCTACAGAGATCAGACAATGGACTCACTACAGAGACAATGGATGAAGTCGGCTTTTTATGAGCCAGCAGCTGTTAATTGGTAATAAACAAACAAACCTATAATGGTTTACTAATGGACTACAATCTAACTTTCCGCCCTGTCACGAAATGGGCATCTTAAAATGAAAAGCAGTGTCTGAGATACACTGTACACAGAAAGACCAGGAACATTTAGAAGGGAGAATATGACGGTAAGTACTAAATTACTAGGAAGTATTGCAGTCACAACAGGATATAAGGAAGCAAAGAATTTTAACATCATGTATTTTATATATTATTATATATATTACAGTATAAAGAACTTTTATTTACAAGACTGACAACTTCTGACACTGCGCATATGCAGAGTTTTTCATGCCAGCGCTTAGAAATTCTTAAAGTTGCAAAAAAGAGCCACTGAGCATGCACTGGAACTTCTTCATTCTACATATGAATGCGAGATACTACAGTGTCTATATACATATCACAGATAATCGTGGGACCTCAGCAGAGAGGTGATTATTAATAAATCTGCTGAAAGGAGTGGCCAGGCTTGCAGTGAGAAACTGGGCTCTGGGCAGATTAGAATCATGGGGGTGTGGCCTGAGGCATGCAAATAGTACAGTCAGGGCTTGGCTAAGGTAAGCGTTTCTGCACGGGATACTTAAGGTTGAGTCCCTGCTGGCTGATACACAATCTGCACAAAAGAGCAGCAGGAGGAATGTCCACGGGGAGTGCCCAGAAGGAATGCCCATGGGGAGTTCCCAGGGGGAGTGTCCTGCTCTCCTACATGCAGGGTTTTGAATCTAAGAATACTTGCGATAGCCTCTGAAGCAGAGGGTACAATAAGAACTAAAATAGTAAGTCTGAATACAGTCCAATATAGGAATGGAAGCTGGCGATAGGAAAGCCACAATAATAGTAAGACAGACCTCCAAAAATACTATTAAATGTTCAGGTCTAGATCTGGTTTTGGGAGCTTGTCTGGGAGCAGCAGCAGAGAGGTTGTGTTTTCCAAAACAGCTATTTTGGACGCTTTAAGGGGTGTCTCCTGAGGTGAGTTAGCTCTCAATATACATATAATGTCCCAACCGTGGGACTCTCATTGTTAGAGTTAAGACCACCATATGCAGAAAGGCCTATATATATAAGGACCCTGATTAAAGTTTATTCTATTAAACTGAAACGTTGGTGAATTCCTTGTTGGCGGTTTTCTTGTAACAAGTCTCTGAGTGCCACCCCTATGGATTTGATATATGGCTGATGCTGAGCAGGTTGAGCACCGGAGCAATTCTTTTAATTATTTACTCAAACGGAGTGCCATTCCACATTATGTTTTATTTATATATATATAGACTGATTCTTGATAACAAAAATTCTGACTCTATATATAGTCAGAAGTATTAGCACCACACCAGGAATAAATCTTAGTTAACCGCAGTATCTAAATGGGAAACTATATTCCGGGGTATGTCTCAGCAGCAACTCATGGAGTGACCACCTCCTATAAAAAACATATAAATAGAAAGGTTTGCGCTAGAGATATGCGACCAGAATAATTAAATAAAAATTAATACCTTTAATGCACACAAAAAATATACATAAAAACATATAACAAATAAAATAAAAATCCAGCTATTCCAATGTTTACAGTGTGTCTTGGGGCCCCAAAACACTATCACAATGTCTTACTCTTATGATTATCTATATTATAATATCAGGCTTAGTATGACGATATACAAATATACAGACAAATGGGATAGATATAGTAGTCCTTCAGTAACTAAATCCAATTTGTGACTTCTGATGTAATCCACTTAATGATTTTATCCCACACATACCATACTCAGAACACAAGTCATAATACTCAAAGATCGTGATATGTGTATTCAAAATATATATAATTGCACAATTTAATAAACATGAATAATTAAAACATATAATTAATCCTGCAACACCATAAAATAAAATCACTAAATACCTTGGCCACAGGTATAGTGAACATGAAAAACCCACAAAATAGGTCAGTGAAACGTTGTACCATAAGAATAGTAGAGACTAACATGGAAAATGAAAGAGACAGCTTCTATGGTGGCACAGTGATTAATGAAAAAGCTCCTGTATAATATGAGTTCCAAATCAGGCATAACAGTGTGGTGGTTTCCCTGTACTCACATATGAAATCCTAGTTGAATCAACATAAAAACAACGGCTATGTGGTGAGTCTGATAGATCCAAGTGAGGCAGCTGACCACTTGTCACAGTGGACGAGAAATGGAGATGTATTCCCAAGGATTGAAGGCAGCAGAGAAGCATTGATGGGCCAGCAGCCGTGCGACTAGCCGATGGGGGAGCTGGATCTTTACTGCAACAGGCGGGTGGTAGATAAGATAACACCCGGAGGCAGCGCGGAGTGGAGACAAAGCATGGGGTCAGTGGCGATAGTGTCAGCTGGTGGAGAGGCAGTGGGTGGTTATCTGCTCTGCTGGCAGGATAGTAAGATGTGTAGATGGACCAGTGCCGTACGACCAGTAGATAGAATAATGGGAAAGGATGGCTTTTAACCACAGCAGGCGGGTGATGAGTGGACAGCACTCAAAGATGGTAGGGAGGAGAGATGGAGCATGGGGCCAACGGCCCTAAATCCAGTAGTGGAGAGGCGATGAGCTGTTACCTGCTCTGCAGACAGGATACAATTAAAGACAGCCATGGGTCCAGCAAATTGCTCTCACAGCAGACAGGATAGTGTGTAGAGGTCCAAGTCCCATGAGTATTTTTCAAGGAGCAACTGGAATATAGAAATAGGCTATGGATGCCGACACCAAAGTCACTGAGAAGTGTGGTTTTAAGAGGTAACAGCAGTTATTATATACCCTTAAGTGTTTCATCACTTTGAAGTGATTTCTTCAGAGGGAAACAAGCATGTGAGACCGAGCGTCAGGAATCACATTTTATAGGAAATTCAATGATCTAATCAACAACACCAAATTGAATGATTATTATTAATCAGCACCACACCAGGAATAAATCTTAATTAACTGCAATATCTAAATGGGAAACTATATTCCGGGGTATGTCTTAGCAGCAACCCATGGAGTGACCACCTCCTATGAAAAACATATAAATAGAAAGGGTTGCGCTAGAGATATGCAACCAGAATATTTAGATAAAAATTAATACCTTTAATGCACACAAAAAATACATAAAAACATATAAAATAAAAATCCAGCTGTTCTAATGTTTACAGTGTGTCTTGAGGCCCCAAAACACACTATCACAATGTCTTACTCTACTGATTACCTATATTATAATATCAGGCTTTGTATGACAATATACAGATATACAGACAAATGGGATAAATATAGTAGTCCTTCAGTATCTAAATCCAATTTGTGAATTCTGATGTAATCCACTTGATAATTCTTATCCCACAAATACCATATTCACAAGTCTCAAAACATAAGTCATTATACTCAAAGATCGTGATATGTGTGTTCAAACCTTATCTCTCATAGAATTCTCACTCTTAAGTCTCAAAACATAAGCACTTGACTCAAAAGGTTGCAGTTATATATGCACTCGGATGTTAGCGCTTGTCTGGGATAGAAAAAATGAAGTCTCAAGTTGTGTGTGCACATATACGATGTATTGGTACTTCAATAGCACAATTGGATATTATAACTTAGAAATGGAACTCACAGTTGCAGACCAGTCCGATAGAGGTATCATATGGTGGAAGGTTTCCCTTCTATCACTCACCACCTCTTTAATCTCCGTCAGATTACTGCCGCTGTGGTAGTAGAATCGCGGCTATGGCTCATGTGTTCTCCCGTCCGGAGTAAAGATCCTCCGGCTGCAACGTGTAGTCAGTACAATAGGTTCCAGTTCTATTACCTATCCTGCCGTTCACGGTGAAGATTCCTCCACTTAGTTTCACCTGGCGGATGGTGAATATAGAGCAACGAAGGTAGCTACCTCCCAATTTACTTTTGTTGTATGAGATGTCTTCACAAGATTATTGTTTTCATGCAAAGCCTGATAATCAGATAGCTGGATAAAGATAAATAGCACTTTGACGCGTTTCTCCCGCTTGGGTTTCTTCAGAAATGGAACATGGAAAATGAAAGAGACAGTTTCTATGGTGGCACAGTGATGAATGAAAAAGCTCCTGTATAATATGAGTTCCAAATCAGGCATAACGGTGTGGTTGTTGCCCTGTACTCACATATGAAATCCTAGTTGAATCAACAGAAAAACAACGGCTATGTGGTGAGTCCGATGGATCCAAGTGAGGCAGCTGACCACTTGTCACAGTGGACGAGAAATGGAGATGTATTCCCAAGGATTGAAGGCAGCAGAGAAGCATTGATGGGCCAGCAGCCGTGCGACTAGCCGATGGGGGAGCTGGATCTTTACTGCAACAGGCGGGTGGTAGATAAGATAACACCCGGAGGCAGCGCGGAGTGGAGACAAAGCATGGGGTCAGTGGCGATAGTGTCAGCTGGTGGAGAGGCAGTGGGTGGTTATCTGCTCTGCTGGCAGGATAGTAAGATGTGTAGATGGACCAGTGCCGTACGACCAGTAGATAGAATAATGGGAAAGGATGGCTTTTAACCACAGCAGGCGGGTGATGAGTGGACAGCACTCAAAGATGGTAGGGAGGAGAGATGGAGCATGGGGCCAACGGCCCTAAATCCAGTAGTGGAGAGGTGATGAGCTGTTACCTGCTCTGCAGACAGGATACAATTAAAGACAGCCATGGGTCCAGCAAATTGCTCTCACAGCAGATGGGATAGTGTGTAGAGGTCCAAGTCCCATGAGTATTTTTCAAGAAGCAACTGGAATATAGAAATAGGCTATGGATGCCGACACCAAAGTCACTGAGAAGTGTGGTTTTAAGAGGTAACAGCAGTTATTATATACCCTTAAGTGTTTCATCACTTTGAAGTGATTTCTTCAGAGGGAAACAAGCATGTGAGACCGAGCGTCAGGAATCACATTTTATAGGAAATTCAATGATCTAATCAACAACACCAAATTGAATGCTTATTATTAAAATATATTATATATAGGGGAATGTGGAAGAGAAGTCAAGCTATATCGAGTCATGGGTATCATGTGTAATCCTTAATGGCAACCACACATGTCCCGTTACTCAATAAGCAAACATAAAACATAATAACATATGAAATATGATGAGAATAATGTAGGAAGCAACACCAATTTCTTCTTGAAATGAGCTGTCTGCCATTATCCACATTTTAAGGTGCTTGAGTATTGTTTTTAGGTTGACAACACATTTTAGAAGCTCTTATAACCAGACTATAGGTGGAGGGTACTCTCCCTAGATCTCACCAGTACTAGACTCCTTGCCACACAGAAGGAGAGATCTCCAATGTGTCTGTTAAACTTCTTTTAGATCATTGTTAAGATTCCTGCTCACCATCAGGCCCAGCAAATAAAATCAAGGGACTCATATATTTGTGGACCCTCATCCATCCAGAGAGTTGAAATACAGTGATGCTCAGTTACACCTTTCCCAAAATCAGGGAAAATTGTGCCATGCATAGCAGGCCCATCTGCTAG
Organism: Limnodynastes dumerilii; assembly: GCA_011038615.1. Taxonomy (NCBI): domain Eukaryota; kingdom Metazoa; phylum Chordata; class Amphibia; order Anura; family Limnodynastidae; genus Limnodynastes; species Limnodynastes dumerilii. Next base: position 36,055 of record WWET01007457.1, read on the forward strand.
GGAAAGTTTAAGAGGGCTTCAGAAATAATGAAACATTTGTTTATTTATCAACTAGCAGCTAAATACAGAGATCAGACAATGGAGCTGACATCACCCATTCAGTGTTCAATAGAAAAACATTATCCATCATCCTGTGAATTGAACGGTTGATTGTCAGCTCCATTGTATGATCTCTGCAGGAAACCATTAGCTGCTAACTGATAAATAAACAAATGTTTGATAATTTACTAACGGGCTACAGTCTAACTTTCCATCATGTCGTAAAATGAGCATTTTAGATCGAAAATCTGTATCTGAGCCTCACTGTAGTGAAGAATATTAATTTTAAGAAGACTAAATATCTCTCCTTTTATGAAATGTTATAAGCCCCAGTAACCAATCCCCCAGGTTACCTGTCTCTCCTCTCATGTCATGTTATAAGATTTATTAACACCGTGATCATATCTCTCTCCCCTCGTGTCATAATAAAAGCCATAAAGTAAAAGCCCCAAATACAATTTCACTTCCCATAGGACCCATGTCACAACTGTCTCTCCTTGTGTCATGTTACAAGCCACACCAATCAGTATTAACCACCCAATCAATCTTAAGTTAGTTGTGGTTTCCACTCAGCACCAATTCTAAAGCAGACAACCACCACTTTATCCCTGTTCATGTAGTTATTACAAAGCACAGTTATGTAAACACATGATTCTGTAATTTATTATTCTGTGGAAACTGTGATCTGCTTAGTCTTGCAAATCTTCTACACACAAAGACACTGATCTGATATTTTTTAGCAATATGGGTCTTTGGGGATTTCCATATTTACCCTCTGTGGAGTGAACTTGATTGCCTGACCAGCAAGTTAAAACTAAGTTTAACAAAATAATAAAAATAATAAACCCATAATTGTAAACAATATAAATATTACAAATGAGTAAATTAAGGGTTCTGGTTTATCTGAAACATCAGATAGCTATAACCATAACTATAACTATTTCATTTATGTGGGGTTATCTGCTGGGAGAACATTGTATAGAGATTATAGGGAAATCTTTTCAATTAAAAAGTAAGGGTAAAATAATGTGAATGCTCCATACTGGTTAAACTGTTTATTCTCCCACGAAACAATTTGTTTTAAAATCACTTAATTAACAGCAAACATAACAATCTTATTAACATGGTATAATGTGGTAGTATTTCATATTCCATTTTTAGATAGTGAGAACTGCCAGAAATGTCAGGAGGATGAATGCCCAAATGAGGAGAAAGACAAATGTTTAGCTAGAACACTGGGATATCTATCATATAATGACACAATGGCTATAATGTTTTCAATAATATCTGGACTATTTTGTAGCATAACTATTTTTCTAATCACAATATTTGTTTTATTCCAGGATACCACCATAGTTAAAGCTAATAACAGAAATCTGAGCTTCATCCTTTTCATCTCTCTCACACTGAGCCTAATCTGTGTCTATCTGTTCATCAGCCGACCAGAGCACATCACCTGCATGTTACGCCACATCTGCTTTGAAATTATTTTTACTGTGGCTGTGTCTTCTATTTTGGCTAAAACCATTGTGGTTTGCATCGCTTTCAAAGCCACCAGACCTGGTAGCTCTTGGAGAAAATGGCTGGGCATTAGATTGCCATTTTCTTTAGTGTTAATATGTTCATTTGTTCAAGCATTCATCTGAGCTCTATGGTTGTCACCTTCTCCTCCCTGACAGAGGCTCTTATCCTGGAATGATCATCATACAATGTAACAAGGGTTCTATCCTTGCCTTTTATATCATGTTGGGTTATATGGGTCTTCTGGCTGCTGTAAGTTTTGGTCTGGCTTTCATGGCAAGTACATTACTGGACATCTTTAATGAAGCAAAATACATCACTTTAGCCGCCGTGGGACTTTACTATGGGAGTGCTAGGGGCGTGTAGGTTGATACGCCCGAGCGTACGTTCGCATTCGCCCGTCGTGCGAATTTTCGTAGCGCTGGATCAGGCCCATAGATTCAAGAAGTCAGTAAATAAAATAAAATACAATACATATTAAACCAAATTCAATGCTTATTATTAAAATATATTATATATAGGGGAATGTGGAAGAGAAGATAAGCTATATCGAGTCATGGGTATCATGTGTACTCCTTAAAGGCAACCACACATGTCCCGTTACTCAATGAGCAAACATAAAACATAATAACATATGAAATATGATGAGAATAATGTAGGAAGCAACACCAATTTCTTCTTGAAATGAGCTGTCTGCCATTATCCACATTTTAAGGTGCTTGAGTATTGTTTTTAGGTTGACAACACATTTTAGAAGCTCTTATAACCAGACTATAGGTGGAGGGTACTCTCCCTAGATCTCACCAGTACTAGACTCCTTGCCACAAAACCCAGCGCAGATAAAATCAGGAGCTAGATTTACTAAGCTGCATGAAAGTAAAAGCGGAGATGTTACCATAGCAACCACTGAGATTCTAGCTCTAACTTTCCTATTAAATACTAGAAAACTTCTCCACTACTCCATTCCTGCATTTTAGTAAATCTGGCCCCAGGACTCTACAACAACTGCTCACTAAGCCATCTCTTATGTTTGATGTTGTAAATGAACATTAAAGTTATAAAAAAAAACACCTATTATAAACTTCTTTTTCTTTACTTAAAAGATTTGACAATAAGCAAAATAAAAGTTTTTATTTTCTAAGTTCCACATGCTGTGTGTTCCCCCATCTGTGCTCCAGAGAGCAGAAAAGCTCTGCAGAAAGGTTTTCACACCTGCTGCTATGACTGTGTCCTGTGTTCAGAAGGAGAAATCTCCAATGTGTCTGGTAAACTTCTTTTAGATCATTGTTAAGATTCCTGCTCACCATCAGGCCCAGCAAATAAAATCAAGGGACTTATATATTTGTGGGCCTTCATCCATCCAGAGAGTTGAAATACAGTAATGCTCAGTTACACCTTTCCAAAAATTGTGGAATTTGTGGAAAATTGTGCCATGCATAGCAGGCCCATCTGCTAGGGAAAGTTTAAGAGGGCTTCAGAAATAATTAAACATTTTTTTATTTATCAACTAGCAGCTAAATACAGAGATCAGACAATGGAGCTGACATCACCCATTCAGTGTTCAATAGAAAAAAAATTATCCATCATCCTGTGAATTGAACGGTTGATTGTCAGCTCCATTGTATGATCTCTGCAGGAAACCATTAGCTGCTAACTGATAAATAAACAAATGTTTGATGATTTACTAACGGGCTGCAGTCTAACTTTCCATCATGTCGTAAAATGAGCATTTTAGATCGAAAATCTGTATCTGAGCCCCACTGTAGTGAAGAATATTAATTTTAAGAAGACTAAATATCTCTCCTTTTATGAAATGTTATAAGCCCCAGTAACCAATCCCCCAGGTTACCTGTCTCTCCTCTCATGTCATGTTATAAGATTTATTAACACCGCGATCATATCTCTCTCCCCTCGTGTCATAATAAAAGCCATAAAGTAAAAGCCCCAAATACAATTTCACTTCCCATAGGACCCATGTCACAACTGGCTCTCCTTGTGTCATGTTACAAGCCACACCAATCAGTATTAACCACCCAATCAATCTTAAGTTAGTTGTGGTTTCCACTCAGCACCAATTCTAAAGCAGACTTAACCACCACTTTATACCTGTTCATGTAGTTGTTGCAAAGCACAGTTATGTAAACACATGATTCTGTCATTTATTCTTCTGTGGAAACTGTGATCTGCTTAGTCTTGCAAATCTTCTACACACAAAGACACTGATCTGATATTTTTAGCAATATGGGTCTTTTGGGATTTCCACATTTACCCTCTGTGGAGTGAATGCTCCATACTGGTTAAACTGTTTATTCTCCCATGAAACAATTTGTTTTAAAATGACTTCATTAACAGCAAACATAACAATCTTATTAACATGGAATAATGTGGTAGTATTTCACATTCCATTTTTAGAAAGTAAGAACTGCCAGAAATGTCAGGAGGATGAATGCCCAAATGAGGAGAAAGACAAATGTTTAGCTAGAACACTGGGATATCTATCATAGGAAAAATGGGATAAGATGGCGCTCTTCTAGACTAAAAACTAAAAACTAAAAGCAGCCCAAAACACAGGGGTACCACCACAACCCCTCAAAAACAATGTACAGGGAATAAAATTGTGTATAGGCGCTAAAAAGGAGGATAATGAGGAGATGAAGTCAGAGGGGAGGTAAAATAGTAAGAGAAATCAATAAACAAATTCTAGCAATCCAACAGGAAACAAATACCAATACCGCAACAGCAAAGGTAAATAAATATATAGTGCAAATGATGCGAGTCCTGATAATCTAAGTGAATAAGTATAATTGATACGGGGACAATAATAAATTAATAGATAAATAAATATAAAGTGCTAATATTATAACAACTCTTCAAATCCTGGAATATGTGAAATGGTAATAAAAGGTAATAATTCAATTGTGAGATGAGAGAATAAATATGGAATATTTTTTTTTTTTTTTTTAATAAATAAGTGG
>WWET01007458.1:29009-44949 GCA_011038615.1 Limnodynastes dumerilii
ATATGAGCCAAAAAATTCAATGAAATTCTATGATACAGGTTAACAGGCCAATTACTCAGCAAAGCAAAGGCCTTACCGTAATCTTAATATGTAAGCCAAATAGGTTTATAAAGTCTTATGACAAGCAGGTGAACATGTCAATCCCCTGTTATAATAATTATGCAATGTCAGTGCAGTCAATATGAATATTAAGACAATTCTAATTATTTCAAAAGAACAACTGTAATAGATATACCTGTACAAATGTATACTGCACAAACGATGTGATTTATCCACACAACACAATGATCTTTGAAAAAGGGCAACCGCCCGCAACACATCAGTTCCAGCAGCACAGAGGTGACGCCGTCCCCTATAGACCAGAGACACAGCTGACGAGCCAGCAGCCTGAACATCCCGGTACCCGTTTCATTATCAGGATCTGCTATCCCCACGCTGAAGCCTCAGTGGACTAGGGAACATGGACACCTTTCAACCACTAGGATCTTCAGTTGGACTTTTATAGTGCATCTAAACATGTTTTAATAGATTTGTGTTTAAAACGGTTTAAGACTTTTTTTAGTAATTTGATTTCAATATTTTTAGTAGTGGTTTTAGTGATTCTGCCAACATTGCGGAAGTGTCCCAGTGGCGCTAGCCTCCCCCCCTCCCCATTTTTCCTTCATTAATCAGTTATTGGGATTTATTGGTGAATCCCGGAGGGTGGAGGCCTGCAGCCTGGTATATAGTGCAAATTCTGCCCTTTATTTTATATTTTTATATTTTAGAGTTGCTTCTTACTACTACTTTCTTCCGAGGCTGTAATTGTCCACTTCTCTACAAAGCTTCAAACAGTCATCTTTAATAGAAAACTAGAATTTATTGACAATTTACAAGTTCACAACTTTCTAAACCATCTTTGGATTTAGAAGTCACTTTCAAAATTTCAACAGTGCATTTAGTGTCATATGTAAAAATCCTCCTCTTATGTTCAGTGAGCACTTGCCACCTCAGGCCAACCTCATCTAAGGAGAAAGAAACACAAAAATTATTACAAAGCAATTCTCTGGATCAATAAACCTCAATCTACTAATTCATTCATTTCTTTATACCAAAAGTCGACAAGTCATTTTAAGATGTCTTAACTAGAGTCAAAGATATTGGGGTAGATCCAGAACTACGTGTGCCGTACGTTTATTCGCGGAGCGTATTTTCGTACATGTAAGTTCGCTACACTCCCCTCGGCACACCCCTTGCATGTACGTATTTTGTCAAGATACGCTGCCTTTACCCTACCTTAAATCTTGCACACGTAACCGTGTACGTCCGCTAACGGACGTATAGACTACGTCTACGTATGCCGCTTAGCACGCCCATACTGTACACTTTACATACAAACCTCCACCTACTTCACGTAAATCGCACGTATTGTTGTCTCACGTAAAATTGGCACGCCCACACGTAAGTATTTACGTGACACATACGTGAATCTCCCATACGTTCACAATTACGCTACGTGAATGTGCGTATTTTCTATGGTGCGCTGCCAAGTGTGCCAGTGAGTCCATATTAATAAAGGCAGTTCAGAGAACTATATCATGTTTTACAACTAGGTTCTTCACAGTTTGGTTTGTTGCTATTCAATCTGTATATTCTAAACTAAGGCTTGCAGATCAGTTTACAGAATTCTTTAGTGTTTAACGGTGTGAGTTTTAGGTTTTATTTAGTTTTTTGTTAACGCGGCGTTTTTTTTTTTTTTTTTTTTTTTTTTTTTTTTTTTTTAAAGAAAAAAAAAAAAAAAAAAAAAAAAAAAAAAAAAAACACATCCATCTTACACTTTTACTCAATGTTAATGCACTTCATTTCTACTCAAATCTAGTATAACTACACCTTTGCTCTATTATATTGTGTCTACATGTTTTAAAATGACTGTTCCTTGAATGTTACAAGGGAGCAGACAACATTTTAAGTCTGCCCAAATTGTAAGTGTGTAGGAAACGTGAATGAAGGCTCTTAAATCGCATGCGACTCTATGCACTGAGATGTGTGGCTCCTGCCCACGAGCTAGCTATTTCATAGCCTATAGGCAGAGCTCTATTTCTATATGCAGAAAGCATCTGATCTACAGATGCTTTCTTTGGTTGCAAAGCTGCCTTTCAAACTGTATGTCATGCAGCTTAGCGGCGATAGAGAGCTTTTACAGGTCATCCCTGACAAGTAGGCATCTCCCCTCCTCCTTACCTCAGCAGTCTTCACTTCTCCCAGGAGTGCAGTGCACATAATGTTATGACATCAGGTGCACCTGAGAGAAGTGTACAGCACAGTCACTTTTCTGAGTGGATGGTATTTGTAATGGGTGTGAACTGTGAGCGAATGGGAGGTATTATGAGTCAATGGGGGATACTATGAATGAATGGAGTGTGTAAAGTGAGAAAGGAGAGTGAATGGATGATGCAGTTTAATGTGAACTGCATGAAAGGATGAGTTAATGTAGTGTGTGTGTGTGTGTGTGTGTGTGTGTGTAAATTTTATATATAATAATTTTTTTTTGGAACTGTAGCTGTGTTTACACATTCTCTCGTTGCTCTCCAAGACTGACTGGATATTAAAGTATATATACATATATACACACACACACACACACACACGGTCAAATTTTGTCTAGGGTGCCCAAAGACCTTGCACAGGCCCTTTATCTGTGGCTCCCTGAGGTTTCTTTCGCTGGTCTTTGGCTCAGGGCTCAGATGGGTTGGCCACCCCTGCACTAGAAGGTCAGATTATCGGTAGATAGGACCAATAATCGCTGTAAAGCATGGGGTGAAAACACTAACAAAACGGCCCCAAAATGCTTGGGTCCAATTGTCTTACTGTTCTGTTTAGATTTCTTAACTGATAAACAGACCCAGGCTAGTACCGTTTCCAAATGCATGGAATTGTTTTTGTGGTTGCCATGGCAACAAGCCACATACTATGAATTCACAGCAGCAAGTAGCATCAGTTTCTGTCTATTGTATACTTCCTACTGTAAACAAAAATCTGTGTAGTGTGTGGCCAGCTTTACTGCAGGTCTCGTTTTATCATTTACTGCATTTTCCACACCTCTTCTTGGCTGAAACATAGAATGCTACGCTATCACTTAAAGATATTGCTCCAAACGATTGATCCTTTAATTTAAGTAGTGGGTCAATGGGCCGGATCCTCCACTATGGCCGTCTTCCACAGATGGCCGTAATGTGGCGATATACTACTGCGCATGCGTAGTAACTATAGTACGTGATCTACGTATCGTTTCGGTACGTAGATTGCGTATATGTGGTCTTAAAGACCGGCCCAATGTCCCAATCGAAAATGACTAATAGGGTTATATAGCTATGTCCTTTAACATTAAATACCTCTAATTTACTTCAATGTTTCAATGTGATTTTAACTTGTAGTTGGAAGTGAACCGATTGGATGGATGTAGCTACAAACTGAAGATAATGCAGTAAAATTTAATGCACCTTTTTCTGTAATGTCTCGCAATAAAACTGTGAAATTATAAAAACTCACTTTTATGAATCCATTTTGTCTCTTTAACAACTTTGATATTTTAAGACACCAAGGTCTATTTCAGAAAACTACAAAACCAGCAAAAATTGTAATCCTCCTCTCTCTCCCACATTACTGACTGCTATGGCTGCAAATTATGGATATAGTCTGTCATTTAATATGGAAGATGATATTTATGTGAGGAATATAAATTATTTTACTTTGAAGTCTCCATTTAAAATAGTGTGTGTGTGTGTGTGTGTGCGTGTGCGTGTGCGTAAAAATGCTGCTTAACCTTAATTACAAAATGCTGGTGTTATGTACTTCTAGTTAATTAGCATTAATTGAACTAAAAGAGATTTTCACTATGCATAGTAATGTTTTAATAAGACACTGTAAATAGGTTATTCATCTCTACTTCAGTAAAGTGGTCCATTTTGAAAGGATATAGCAAAAGAAAGCAGAAAGCAGCAGATTTGATCTCAGCTCAGTGGGCATTGTAACGTTAGTACTGAGCTTGTGTGCAGGCTGTCACAGAAAGAATACTGCAACTAAATGCTTAGAACAGTTAGTGAAAAAATAAAACGTACCTAATGTTTTCTGAAATAGGCTGTATGTCTCTCGGTTGCGAATTGTAGAGGCTACAAACACTTCCAAGTTTTTTCCAAATTTTGAACACTGGAAAAGCCTTTTTAAGACCTTTGAAAAGGATATTACAATCTCTGGATCATACACAACATCTAAAATAAATAAACACAAATTTATTTAATGGTTCATGGAAAAACTCCAATCATCAAAACATAGATATTCACAATCCGTTTTAATCGTCACCTACTGTATGTCTGTATATTGTTTTACACATATATCATATTTAACTTATGTGTTGCACCTGGATTTTGCAGAGGGATTCCCCTTAAAGTATAGGATCAGGATAGATCTGATTACCGGATGATATAAAATACACTGCAAAACAAGCCGTCCTAGTTTTGTATGCTTGTTATATATTATGCAAAGTCGTGGTGTTGTACCTTCTACTTGCCACAAATTATGTTATTCTTTATACTGTTTTTGCAAGAAATATATTCTCATTTACTATTAATACTACCTTTATTGTAGCTAGGTATTAGTCACTTCATATAAACAAACAGTTGTGGTGCATAATTGCCTGCAATAAAAACTCTGATCTTTAACTCCTATCATTACATTCAAAATTCTAAAGAATAAGCTGTACACAACAATCAGCAAAAACAATAAATCCACATTGATTACCCCATTACAATGCCACATGTCAAGAAAGCAAGTAAATAGCCAGTTTTTAATTTTGATGTGTTGTAAGCAAGAAAAATGGCAAGCATAGGGATTAGAAAGACTATGATAAGGGACATGTTGTGATGCCTAGTACCTTCCAAAACCAGCAACATGGTGATGGGTGCCCAAGGCTTATTGATGTGTGTGGAGAATGAAGGCCGATCCCACAGAAGAGGTACTATAGTACAAACTGCTAAAAATAAACAGTTAATACTGTGTGTGTGTGTGTTGTTTTCTTTGGGAAGAGATGCACTATGGGAAGAAGGCAAGCCAACTGAGGCAGTGTGATGCTCTGGGCAATGTCCTGCTGGAGACATCTTGGTGTCATTTTCCACAGAACACATTTAGAGGTCATGTGGGGTCCATACCTGAGTGGGTCAATGCAGTTTTGGAAGCATGAGGGAGACCTACCCAACATCAGGCAGGTAGTTGCAATGTTTTGGCTTATTGGTGTATATTGTTTCATATTGTTAACATGTAAAACTATGGCCTCTATACTCTTGCATATTCATATGTGACCCTTACTGAGTGGTGCAGTTACTACATCAGGGAGAGTTGTTCACTTGCGCAAACCTACTATTCCAAGAGAACCATCCATTGCAAGGCCTAATACTACTGGACCAGATCCTGATTTAATAGTCGGGGCCATTTATCACATTTTGATTATCCAGCACAGATGTGGATCCTCAAGATCAAGATTTCTGTACTGGAAGCTGGTCTGGAGCAGAGGGGTAAGAATTGGGTATTTAAATCGTATAGTATGGCTAAGCCCCTTACGTACAACACGGAGGGATATGTTCTCTTGCACTCATGCAAATTAGGATCGCACAGTGATCTAGAGCATATCTTCACAATTGGAGGCCCGCTCACAGGACCCTAATACATCAGGATCCGCTCCACTAATACTAATTTTCATTTAGGATTTACCTGTCGCAATGACCACATCAGCTGCAAGCTGAGAAAGTTGTTGTTCAGCAACAGTCTCCCAGTCAAGCTCAATTACCGAAATATGAACATTACTGTTATTTTTCACACTTTTGGTATCTTTTTTGAAGTTAAACTCTTCGCCCAGAATAAAGCCGTTACAGTGGATATTTTCCCTCAGCTGCTGCAGCACCTTATGGTGATAATCGCTGAACATGTATTTCTTTGGAAAGCAGTTCTTACATATAACCAGTCCGGTCAATCCAATTCCACTTCCAAGTTCTAAAATTGTTCTCAAAACATAATAAAAAAATGTAAAAATTTAGTGCACACTTAAATGTAAGATCTTAAAGGATACATTTACCTTGATCTGCAGTAATGCAAAACTTTCCACCATTCTTAGCACATAACTGCATGTGTTTGAGGACCCACAGATTTATTAGCAGCACATTGCTTACGGAAATCTAAGTTCTATTCCATCTGCAGCGTCTGATTACTGGAACCTGGACTGTCGCATACAAGCTGAAAATGCTTTGAAACGTCTGCAGCTGTCACAGGTTCCTGCAGTGTGTAACTGCTAAAGTTACATTTCATTAATCACCTATGATTTGTATTTGTAATATACAATATATCAATTATATATTAGAAATAAAAATCATTGGTAAATGTTCAGGCTCTCAAAGCCTCAGCTGACAGCAGCTACAGGAGTTGGAAGACAGTGATAGCTGCAGCCAGATGTCAGGGAGTATCTTGTATCTGAATGCCTTATCTCAGTGGTTCCCAAACTGTGCGCCGCAGATCCCTGGGGTGCTGCGGCGCTCTCACCAGGGTGCCATGGAAACACCCTGGTATCCTGGAGATGATAAATGGAGAGAGGGAGATGATGATAATGGGGATGAATGGGGAGGGGGAGATGATGAAGAGAAGGAGGAGGAGGGGGGAACTAATGAAGGAGTTGGAGAAATGATAGAGAATGAGGAGATGATAAATGGGGAGGGGGAGATGATGAAGGGGAAATAGTTATTACGCTATTTTGACTCAAATACTTTAAAAATGGGACTGCTTGGTAATTATTTTGTCTTAGGGCTGCCTTGAAAAAATACGGAGAACCGAAGGGAGGACTCATTTAAAAAACAAAACAAATGCAAAAAGGCAGGATGGAAGCTACATCTGCAGAATCTACTACATTACCTTCCAATTTTTATACTTTTAGTTAAGAATATATGCTTTGAAAATAGACCCCTAAATGTGGTAAAACAAAAAGCTATAGTGAGGAAAACTATGAGACCATTCTAAAAGTACATTAATCATTGGGTTAAGTAGAACAAAATAGAGAGAGTGTCTCTGTGACCTGGCGGCCTCAGCTTGTATTTTACATCTGATCGCGACTAATATTCCTAAATATTAAAAACAGAATGCAGCACAGTATTAGTGAATGAGCTGAAAGATCACTTCCATAAACCATTTACTGGCCTTTTGTTGGTCTCTGGTAGGGGTATAATGGTATTTACAGTATAAATTAGCCTTGATCATTAATTGTACCATCATTTCTTACCGATTTTTGAAGATGTCAATATTTTCCAAAGCCCATTCTGCTAAATAAAGAGCAGCGTCCCATGTCACAAGGCCGGTAGTACCTTCTGAGATTATGGCAATGTTTTCAGATAATGTCACTGCATCCCCTGAGGGCTAGAGAACAAATACTATAACAGGAGGTCATTGTTTTGACCTGTGCAATTTGATAGTTCAAAAACCACTGTCCCAAAACTCAAATCTATGTTATAGACTCTAGGCCAAAACCTAAAAAAGCAATAAAAAATGTAATTTGAGTATAAATTTTAATACTTTCTATTATTATAAGCAGTTTGCTGTATTTGTGGCAATTGTTTTTCTTGTAACATTAGCTGAAACAGGAAACATTATGAATGATCCTTTTTCTTTAAGTCATTAACACAACAAAGCAAACATGATTAACTAGACCACAATGCAGCCATCTCGTTAGCTTACTGAAACATGGTTGGCTTATGCATTACGGGCTGTATTCAGAGCTCCGGGCGCAATGCTTATGCACCCGGAGTTTACCGATGTGTGCTACTGCGCATGCGCAGTAATTTTCTAACGTCATCTACATTTCTTGTTGCAAAGTAGATTGCGTATACGTGGTCTTTAAGATCTTTTGGATGCGGGAGTGAGAGGTAGTTATCAGGTTGGAGTTGAGGCGACGATCACCAGCAGAGCAGAGGGGACAGGAGGGAGTGTGGATAGAGATAAGGGAGGAGAGATAGGGGGCGGTGAAGGAGGAGAATCTTGTAAGTTGTGGTGAGAAGCTTGAAGAGAATTCTGAAAGGGACAGGAAGCCAGTGTAGAGATTGACAGAGAGGGGAGGTGGAGGCAGTGTATTTGGAGAGGAAGATGAGTCTGGCTGCAGCATTAAGTATAGATTGTAGTGGTGAGAGACGGACCAGAGGGAGGCCCGAGAGGAGAATGTTGCAGTAGTCCAGACGGGAGATAACAAGAGAGTGAATGAGCGTTTTAGTGGCATCAGCAGTTAAGAAGGGTCTGATGCGAGCAATCTTACAGAGATGAAGGCGGCAGGACAGTGAGAGGGCACGGATGTGGGGGGGGTGAAGGAGAGAGAGGAGTCCAGGATGACGCCCAGGCAGCGGGCTTGAGTGGAGTAGGAGATAGTGGAGTCGCCAATAGTAATGGAGATAGTAGGGGTACAGGGGATAGAAGGAGGAAAGACTACAATTTCAGTTTTGGCCATGTTAAGCTTGAGAAAGTGATCGGACATCCATGAGGAGATGGCAGAGGCACAACCCGACACTTTAGACAGAAGTTCAGGGGAGAGGTCAGGTGAGGAGAGATAGGTTTGAGTGTTGTCGGCATAGAGGTGATAGTTAAAGCCAAAGGAGCTGATGAAAAATACATTTTATTTATAAAAAAAAATCAATTTTATCAGTCTAGTTACGAACCATAAAATATTTATGTACAGTATATAATTTGGGATCACTAATGAAAGTGATAATACTTACCAAACAGTAAGTTTTGTAGCACACTGTAGTGTCTTCAGCGTTTAGGACTTCAGCCAGTGCACTATATAACTCATCCAAAGGATCTGCTCCGGTACACTCATGCTGCAAACAACAGAGAGCGAACAAGTACTGCTGTAAGTAGATAACACTCATAGGGCCTTATTTACAAAATACTATTTGTTAAAAATCGCCATAAATCGCGTGATTCGACCCTCTAAACTCACATTGCGTGATTTATGTGTTTAAAAAAAAATCACCATGGCAAACATTGCTGGACAGAAATTGTCCAGATGTTTGCCATTCAAAACATAGAAGAAAAAAAATCGCATTGCTTAGCCTTGTAGTTCTATCAGCGTCAGCATGGTAAGACTTCTAAGCATGCTGCGCTGCGTGTGCTGTGTGTATAAAAAAAAATACAGTGTACAATAAACATACTGAAATACATTACAATGTGTCCCTGTTAAATAAACATTTTCCCTGACTAATATAAAACCCTAATGTGTTAGCTTACCTGCGGTGGTCCCGTGTCCTATACTAAGTGTATTGTCATGTAGTGTGTGGTGTAATAAAATGCTGTCATCTGTCTTGGGAAGCCTTGCTAGTTGTGAAGAATCTTTTTCTGTTGATTGGAGTCCAGTTTGCTTGCAGTGGTCTTCACGTTCTTCAGCTCCTGCACCTCTGCATTTTCTGATCTTGCCACGGCGGGGACTGGCTCCTTCTCCTCTTCTTTGCTGCTCCTACTGCCATTCTGTTGCTAGGGGGCTGCCTTTTATTTAAATGATGATGTCAGAAGCCAGAGTGTAACTGACGTCATCATTTAAATTAAAGGCTGCCCCCTAGTGAACGAATGGTCATTAGGAGCAGCAAAGAAGAGGAGGAGGAGCCTGTCCCCGCCGTGGCAAGATCTGAGGATGCAGAGGAGTCGGAGCTGAAGAATGGGGAACCCCCTGCAAGCAAGTCGACGCCAGGACATAGTACTAGCCCTGGCCCCCCCTCTCTTCTGTTAGGATTATTGGTCCCAGCAGGAGAGGTGTATGGTGCTGATAAGGGGACATTTCCCTAGCAGGAAATCATCCCATTTATTTGCCCACTCCCTGCTGGGACCGATAATCGTCCTAGTGTATGGCCAGCTTAAGGGCAAAAGAGATGCAAGTGTACAGCTCAGCTAAACCATTTTGCAAATGTAAGGGGTGATAATTATCTACATTTTTTTTTTGCCTGCAGAGAAAAGACTTTACTTTTGCACACAGAACTCACATATCGCAAATCTTTATGTTTAATCTTTAAAAGTTGAGCTAAGAAACTTCATTCTTAATTCAAATTTTGCTTTCACAATCTAAATTTCCCTCCCCTGAGGGGCTCAGTCAGAGTTGCACTTACACCTCTTTTTTGGTGCAAGTGTAGACCTGAGCAATACCATATGGAAACACAAGGGGAGGCACACTTAGATTGTGAAAGCAAAATTAGAATTGAGAGGTGAAGTTTCTTAGCTCAACTCTATTTTATAGATTAAACATAAGTATTTGCCACATGTGAGTTCTGTATGCAAAAGTAACGTATTTTCTCTGCATGGAAAAAATATTTATAATCAATCAGCATCTTACTTTGTAAAAAGGTTTAGCCAAGCTGTACACTTGCAACTGTTTTGCCCTTACTCCCTAACTCTGAATCCATAGTAAGGTCACTGACCAAAGACCCATATGTGAATAGCAAGTTAATCACATAGGCCCAGATCCTGACCTACGCACGTCTTACGCACGTGAAACCTAACCGCATGATACACCCAGGAGTCCACCACTAGCCCGGCATGCGTAGCTAGAGGGGCAAGACACTTAATGTAAATGAGCTCCATGCGGGCTACTAATGTACACTATGTGACAATGAAGTTACGAGAGATTCACAAGCAGGATTGCCTTGCCTAGCAAATCATACGCACGGAAAAGATAAGGTAGAACTCGACCACTCGTAAGTTGCTGAAGCCTGTCGTACTATCAGAAAGTTCATGCGTCCATACAAACTTCACACAGCCATCAGCTGCTGCCTAATGTTTATCAAGGCAAATGTGCGAGTAATTTACTCACATAAGGCATAATGAATTTAAACAGTGACAAGGTTTAGTTTCATGTTAATAAATATGTTGTAAAATAATGATAATTGTAACATTTAGTAGTAAAATAAATTTTAAAATGACCTTTGTTAAACCATGATGCAAATTTGTGTAAATTTAAAAATGTAGATCATTTTCACATTTAAATTACTATATTGTAATTTAAATAATTAAATAAAAAATCATGCTGCTATTGTTTGTAACACATTATAACTTTAATTATTGAAGCATCTTTTGTTTAAAATATGTTTAGTGCACATTTTTAGGTGTCTAATTATTTATGTTACAAAAACATTAAAAAATTGTAAAAACTATTTAATAAGCATTAAATTGTTTTAAAAAAAAAACTGATGAAAAACGAATGGCTGAATCGCTATTTTAAAAAGTACCTATATTTACACATGATTCAAGAGCCATATACTAGGTACTTTCCTATTTCTACGTACGGCATACTTACACACGGAAAAACACGACCGTGTGTGGGAGTGGTTAGCTGCAGCCGCTGCTATCCTTGCATCACACTAGCGTATATTTACGATGCATGTTTTTAGGTAAGCACGCAATTTCAATCCTAAATGTGAATCAGGTCCCATGTGATTAGTGATGGTCTTGACTAATTTTCAGCAAGCATATCCAATGTTTACACGTCCTATGTGAATTTTTTATTGATGTGTTAGCATAAATAATACAGCTTCATTAAGTAAACACATCTAGGAAGTATATCAACCAAAATTGGACAAGAAAATTACCATGTGTAATAAAGAAAAATCTCACAAAATCAAGTTTTTATCGTAAATTTACTATAAAGTAATCTATCACCCACTGCTAATTAATAATATAATGTCAAATGTGTATAAAACATTTATTTTTGCTTTTGTCACAGAAAGTTGAATTATTACCTTTTTGATCAGCTCAGACAAGAATAATCTTCTGTACTGCAATGATGGAGGGTGCTTTCTGCACAATGGATGATTGATAGTCTGCACAAAAAAAAAAGAATTAGAAAGCATAATTATAATCTTTAGATACTATGAAGATAAAATACATTGTTCTGTAGTAACCGGATTATCTACTGAAGCCTTATTAAACACAAATACATAATATATACTTCCACACTCCTTTACAATCAGATGAACCTCCCCCATGGAAACTTCAGGCAATTCAGACACACTGCTCGACTGTTTAGTAGATCTGCCTGACTGTCAGTCACTGCTTATTTTACTAGAGAAGCATCCTTCTAATACAGCAATAGAAAAGTGAAAGCATATAGAACACATAATATATAAAAAAAAAAAGGAACTAGTGTTGATTATGCCTTAAAATGTATAAAGTTACTACTATATATAATGAAAATGTTCTCCATTTTTTCAGTTAAGGCCCAATACATCCCCAAAGCAAAATCTGGTTTGTTTTTCAATGTACTGTACCTGCGTCTTCCATTTACACCATCCCCTGGGATAGTGGATGATTTTTATGGAAGCGCAGGTACATTGGACAGCTACCGCACACATTTAAATAGCGTGGAACTCCCAGTTCCATGGGCACAGTGCTGTCGGATGCGCTCACAGTCAGATTGGCAGCCTTGCACTCATCTTTCTGTGCGCGCTTCTATTGTGAGCATGTTCAGTGTTAATTTTGGCTGTGCTTCCGTCTGAAAAACAGATGGAAGCGCAGCTCTGGATCAGCTCCCTTTACTGCTTGACAAATAAATGTGACATCAACACAGAATAGAGCCACATGTGACAGCTCTTAGGGTCATGTATGGACATAGGGCCCCACTGTTACTAATTAATGACGTAGAGGGTTCTTATAAGGCAATGCTGAGGTTAACAAACAAAGCTTAATTCAGTGAAACATTGCACTAAATCATAGCAACCAGGCCTTTTTTACCATTGCTGAAGTTGCTTCATACAGTGAAAAGCAAATTCCTTACTGCTAATTAGCACTTAGTATAGAGGTTAGAAATAAACATCCCAAAATACAAAAGGTTAAAGCTAATGATGTTGGTGAAGGTATAAGCAAGTTCACAGAAAGCAAACACAGTACTAGACAAGAGAAAAAAATAAATAAAACAACATCAACGCATGTAAGTTCGTAATACAAAGTACATACTGTGAGGGGCATTTTGGTCAATTTAGATGCAAATCAATGCGATTCCAGTGGAAAATGTGGGGGGACCATAACCTGCCCTCTCCTGCAATAACCTTTCAAATGCCTTAAATAATCAGTTTATATTTAGCATGTGAAAACAATGGAAATAAAATATCAAATACAGTTATTAATAAAAAAAAAGTGGGATATATAAACAGGTACAGCAGGAACAATGCAAAAAATATTAAACTTTCAAGTTATATGCAGTTAATTTACCTTTTCTAAAATATTCAAAACAAAGGATGGTTGTAGTATGAGCATTTGCTCCAGCTCCTAGAAAAAGAAATATATAGAAGATATAAGCATCTGGAAGAGACCTTTACAGTGAAGCATGGTCTGGGACACAATATCAGACAGTCATTTAGCCTGAACTAATGGAGCCACACAGCGAGCTTGACATTGAATTATGCCATCCAGACCTGACCAATGGTTCACCATGCGTATGGATCTTGATAACACAAACCACCCCATCAAACCTGCTAAGAGGCACAGGCTTTAGATCCCAGGTAACCCTGGGAAACACATCTACAACAAATATTGTACTACCATATGGCATTTCCAGGTGTTTCACTGGTGTTTGTACAAAGGTGTTATTTCTGTTAGTTTATTTTTGATGCCAAGCCATTGGGATTCAAAGCGAAGGGTTGATAAAATCACTGGAATCCTCCCTTTTAAAATGGTTTTGTCAGCCGGTCTGCTAGAATTCATTATTTAGTGTTTTGTTTACACTGAGGTGGGGTTGCTGTCAATAGACACAGCTAATCATATAGGATCCAGGACTCTTTTGCCACTGTGTACGATGTTCCGAGTGCAGCAGAGACGCCTTGCCAGATGCAAGCATCCTAACTGCTCGCATGGAATAATGATAACCCTGCTGTGTGTGTGTGTGTGTGTGTGTGTATATTATACGCGCACACACACATTTTTGCGTGGGGTTGCGTGCGTATTTTTAGGAGCGGATTGAATGCGTAGTAACTTTTTCAACGCTAATTACATAGTATACGTAAGTACTTTAGGCACGGACTTGTGAATCGCACTTAGGGACATACGTACAGAGGGGAGTAGTTTTTTTTATTACGGTAGAAGTTACGTGTAAGTGGGTGGGGGGAGGCACTTAAATGGGCATTTGA
Organism: Limnodynastes dumerilii; assembly: GCA_011038615.1. Classification (NCBI taxonomy): domain Eukaryota; kingdom Metazoa; phylum Chordata; class Amphibia; order Anura; family Limnodynastidae; genus Limnodynastes; species Limnodynastes dumerilii. Next base: position 43,172 of record WWET01007458.1, read on the forward strand.
GGGCGCGGTTAGATAAATACGCAGTAGCATACGCGCATAAATACACACTTAGAGATAAGGGTGCCCTATAAAGGCAGAAGTTACCAAAAACCCGTTCGGCCGAGGAATGTCATGGGTGTTGCCTTGCTACGTGTGTGCGTAAAAACTTGCACGTATTAAATACAGATCTGTGAATCCAGTCCATAATGGGGAAAGAGAGACCATCATTTATTGATGCCCCTGGAGTCACCTTTCAGAGTAGAAATCTGGATTGTACATAAGGGCAAAAACCAGCCCTTACTGTACAATTACCACACCTCCCCATCCCACATAGCAGAAGCGCTTCAGCTACCTCCCCTGACCTGCCATCAAACTTTTTACCAAGCTGTATCCTGGATCCAGATCTGTCCTAGTAAAGTAGCACTGGCACGTGTGCAGCTTACTAAAAGGAGATATTATCTGAACCTAGTGGTCGGAAAAAGCCCCCATGTGGTAAGTATGGATATGGTCCATAGTATATGGAAGGATAAGATTTCTCTCAAAAGACATACATTTTCAGTTTTCTTTGAGTGACATTTCAACAAACAAAAGTCCTGGTCTTCAGGTCATAATTTTATATTGTTAATAAAAACTAAAATCGGCAGAGAGAGCTTGGAGCAAAATAGTTTAGGAATAAAATTAAAGTGAATTCTCACCTTCCATGGTAAACAGCTAATACGCCTGCAGCATAAGAAATAACGCTGGAATGTGTCACATAAATTGGCCTCTGCAATGTCCATAATACAATGTTTCAGCAAATTGAGTACAGGCAGGTCTGTGTATTCAAAATCAAATAAAATGTATGTTACCATCAAAAACTTTAGAACTAAAAAAAATTACCCAACTATAGAGCTGATTCAAAAATCCATTTCTTCAAAAAAGTGAAAGTGTGTAACTTAAACAGGTAAAAATGCTCCACGATAGTGATTATTATTGATTATAAAGAAATAGGATTGGATCCTGACCTAATAACAGCAGGTCACTTACGCACGCAAGGTGCGTAAGTGGCCTGACTTCACTGGAGGGCACATGTGGTAAACATGCGAGGGTCTGAATCCAGTCCATAAAGTCTATACCTTTTGTATCAGCCACAAACATTATGAACAATCAGAATGTAGAGGTAAGGTTCTGAATGTGGAAATGGCGGTAGCGGGTCCCTTCTCAGCTACCTAGCAACATCCTGCTGCTAGGTAGCAGAGAAGGGACCCACTGCCGCCATCTCCACATTCAGAAACTTACCTCTACATTTAGCACCTTCCTGCAACATTAAAGATGGCGGCGGCAGGTCCTTCTGATACATAGGAAGGACCCCCTGCTCCTCACCATCGAAGCATGCGCAGTAGCGTCACAACATGTGGACGCTACTGTGCATGCGTATAACAGTGAGGAGCAGAGTGGCTTTTATATAGATAGATATTCTCGAGTTTTGCAGCTAATGGTTACACATGCATTTATTTTATATACTTTGATTATTTGCACAATATCATTTAATATTCTTGGTCAGTGTTTAGTATATGTTAGTTAACATTTATTGATAATTATTTAAAATTGAAAGCAGTATAAGTATTCCAAGGGAACAGCATGACGTGGGTTGTTTGATTGTACTAACTGAGAAGGAGGTAGCTTTGATATTACAAATCTGTCTACTTAAAGGATAGAGATATAGATATATATATCTATCTATAGATAGATAGATAGATAGATAGATAGATATATATATATATATATATATATATATATATATATATATATATATATAT
>WWET01007459.1:19699-37185 GCA_011038615.1 Limnodynastes dumerilii
CCATGGAAATCTGTTGTTTCCATGGCGATGCACAAACACTTCATAAGACTTCGGCGCCCAGTTGATATTAACAGGTGCCGAAGCTGTGTTACAAGTTACTATCCCTCGGTGCTGTGGATGGCGTTATTAGCTTCATGCCAGCAATCTCCCCATATTCCCCTCTTTTCCTCCCCCTCATAGCCATTAATAGGGGGAGGAAAATTGGGGTATGTGTGGGGAGACCGCTAGCATGAAGCAGGATGCGGTCATTAAAAAAAAAATAAAAAAAATTAAAAACATTTTTTTTTGTTTTAAACTAAAAAAAACACATTAAAAACATTAAAATAATATAAAAAATACATAACTTACCTGTCCGGGAGACGCATCCGTCTTTGAAGACTCCGGCCCCGATATGAAGACCCTGCGCATGTGCAGTGGGTTTTCATATCTGGGCTGAAATTTTCAAAGGCTGTGAAGTCTCTGCGCGGGCATGTCATTCGATATGCAGTGCCTGCGATGCCGGCAGAGCGCTTCGAGGGACCTCGGCGAAGGTGTGAGTATTAGTAACTTTTTAAAGGGAAGCTGCCAGGCTCGCCGCAAACACAGGCGAGCCTGGAGCAGCTTCCCTTCGGGGGAAATAAAAAAAATTGTAAATATAGCCCCTTGTGTCCTATTATAATCCATTATTGTGTATGCCAGGCATAGGCAACCAGTGTCACTGCAGGGGCCAGATTTACTAAGAAAGCAAAGCAACCAATCAGATTCTAGATCTCACTTTCCTATTAAGCACTAGAAAATGTCAACTAGAATCTGATTGGTTGCTATGGGTAACATCTCCACCATAGGAGTATCTATAATGGGTGCAGAGTGTGCAGTGCACATGGGCTCCTCATATCAGGGGGCCCTGTGGCATGCATCCTGCACTCTGGGTTGGTAGGGGAAGGGGGGCCAATCATCATCTATTTCTTTCCGAAGGGGCGGGGCCTCACGGCACTGTAAAACAGCGCTGCCAATCGGGACAGTCCTGTCTCAGGTAGGGGGTGGAGCCATGTGCAAATCCTGCACAAGGGCCCCCTCACTTTTTAAAACGCCCCTGATCTCCACTTTTCCATTCCCAGAGCTTAGTAAGTCTGGCCTCAGGTGTTGTAAAACTCCAAGCCTTTATCATACTTTGCTAGGCAACAGATATACCTGTGTTGATGGAGTTGCAGTTTCACACACTTGCGGCTGGATTTACTGGAATGCCTGCAATCTCCAGCGAGTTTTAAAGCACTGAATTTACTAAAGTAAATTCAGCATAAAGTTGCCAGAGATTAAGGTTTTTTAAACTCGCCGTAGCAATTTATTCTAGGCGAGTTTCTGTATGCAGAGCATAAAATCGCGGTATTTACTATACAGCGATTTGTAAAATCTCTGTCAACTCGTCTTTAACACCAGCGAGAAAATAGAGGTGGGTGTGAGTGTCGATTTCCTAGAAACCTCCCTAAAAAACCCCATTTAAAAAAAAAAAAGTAAAAAAACATTTTAATTAATTTTAAACCCTTGCTGCGGCATGCAATTAACCCTTAGCATGCTGCGGCATATCGTACCATAAGGCACAGTATGGTTCTGTGCCTTATAGTACCATAAGCGGCTGCATGCCAAGGGTTAATTGCATGCTGCCGCATCCTCAATGTCTCACCTTACAATAAAGTTTACACAACATTGAAAAAATAAGCCTTTATGGCCAAGTTTCTAATATAATAAGTGGTTGCCTCCATATATGTAAAATAATTTGTCTTTTTGCCCGTTTCAGAATACTATGAAATACTGCCTCTTAATAAAACATATTCTCAATAGTCCCGCATAACATTAAAATGATTATTTCAGTCAAAATTATTATAAAATATTCATCATATTCACTGTTCTGTTGTCTTCTATCCCGTTCGAGGATCTCGCGTCAGAGGGTATAAATAGGGCCCCAGTAATGACATAAGTCATTTGCTGGAGGGACCCAGAAGAGGATGGATCTCATTGCATGCTCCTGCCAGCTGAAGAGGAGGAGCCAGACTCCCGATCGTCGCCTGTCAAAATAGAAGACAACAGAACAGTTAATATGATCAATATTTTTAATTATTTTTAAATGTAATAATCATTTTTGAATTATGCTGGGCTATTGGGCTTTTTTCTTAATGAAGAGGCATTATTTTAAAATTAGCCATAAGTAATAATTCATTTAGATGTAAGGGGCCATACACTTTTAATATATTAGAAATGGGGGGCATGTATATTGATTGAAGGACCGGGGGTCATGTACTTTTCTTTTATTAGTCCGGGGCCCATGTACGTTTATTTTATTAGTCCGGGGACCAGGTATTTTACATTTATTATTAACAGGGACTTGTGTGATTTTTATTGTAAGGTGGGACATTGTGCATGCGGCAGCATTCAAATAACCCTTGGCATGCTGCTGCTGCTTATGGTACTAAAAGGCACAGCATGCCCTGCAATACAAGGGCATACTGTGCCTTATAGTACTATATGCCGTAGCAGGCTAAGGGTTAATTGCATGCTGCAGAAGCCATTTTCATTATTTCTATTGTTTTTTTTTTACATTTTTAATTGTAGGTGGAATTTTAAAACCAAGTGAGTGTCAATTTCTATGAAATCGACACTCACACCCACCTCTTTTTATTCGCCCGACTTTTGGGCGACTTGGCAGAGATTTTATAAATCACTGTATAGTAAATACAGCAAATTGTATGTTCTGCCTTTTAAAAATCACCATGGCAATTTAAACAGTGGAGATTTTTTGGAGATTTTTGAAAGGGACGATTTTTAGACGATTTAGCTTTAGTAAATCCAGCAATCAGGAAATCACTGAAAAATCTGTAAAAATCGCTAATGTTTAAAAATCTCAGTTTAGTAAATCTGGCCCCAGATATTTCACTGACTACTAGAGGCTTAGGACAAGGAGGAGATCATAATTGATTGCCAATCAATTGGACAATATGACAGTGTTAAATTTAAGCAATATAAAACTCTTTTATATAGGTCACAAGGGATTGGATTTCATTCAATTTAAAAAATAACGTCTCATACAAAAATAATCCCATTAGTCTATGGAAATCTCAGAACCATAAAATGGAAACGAGAAGCAGTTTTTTAAGTCAGCTCTGAACAATAGCTTTTCCCTTGTTACAATGATCAAGGTTCATACAATATACATTCCATTTAATAGCCACAAAGACCCATAACTCCACTGCTGGATGGCTGCAAGACAAAATCATGACATTACTGCTGTGATATCTAAGCTAATTGAACTCCACTAAGGTCAAAAGATCAAGGACAAATAATAATAAAATGAATTATAATCACTCATGTATGATGGAAGGAATACAATTATGAAGGAAAAAGAGCATTTACAACCAAGATTTTACCTAGATAAATTATTTGGAGCTGAATCAGACCAGAATGTACACTCAAAGACATAGGGCCGGATCCAGACCTGTGTCTGTCACCCACTTATACATGCAGACTACCCCATAGGGTTAAACAGAAGGAAAGTGCTTCACTCAGTACTGTGCTAGCATAGTGCATAGGGGTTTGGATTAGCTATAGGAGGAGGGTGGGGTTAGGTCTGGGGGAGGGGGTCCCTGCTAAGAACAGCCCTATTGCAATAGGGCCGTTTTCTCTCAGCCAGTTTTGAACTGGCTGGGATATCAATTGCTTATGCCTTGATGAGGCATAGTAATCAATCCCCAGAGCAGCAAAAGCGGGGCTTCCGATAGGTAAGTCTAAAAACAAACCCCAACCCTTCTCCTAATTCTGACCCTAACCCTCCCCTTCCATTACCCTAACCCTCCCTTCCCCGCAGCCTGACCCTAACCCTCCCTTCCCCACAGCCTGACCCTAACCCTCCCTTCCCCACAGCCCAGGGCCGCCATCAGAAATTGTGGGGCCCAGGACTGAAAATATGCGTGGTCCCCCCTGGATTTTTTTTTTTTTTAACATGCATACACCTAGGGGGCTGATTCAGAGATGCGATTGCGAAAAGATCGCAAATATACGCACCTTAGCTAAGATCTTAGCAGGTTCCAGCCCACTACGTGTGCGGATCACTGCGGTTACGTTGGCAAAAGTTAAGGTAGGGTTTGGAAAGCGTATCTTGACAAAATATGTACGTTCAAGGGGTGTGCCGAGGGGATTGTAGAGAATTTACGCACGCGAAAATACGCTACGCAAATAAACGTACGGAAAACGTAGTTCTGGATCAACCCCACTGTCTTTAAATTATATTTTACTGTGACTGCTGCACGCTTCAGTGGACAGTGCTTTGTATTATTACTGTTGCTTATCTGCAGGATAAAACAACTGTAAAACTCTTTGGACATGAACCAGAGCCAGTAATAAAAAGAATGCATTCTGCAGCTAATAACCGTACACATAAATAATAATTATTTCCCAGTCAATTCAGAAGCGATGTTACAGGAATGTGGTTTTATGCATGTCATGTTTTAAGGCTTACCTTGCAAAAGCAAGTACAGGACTGTTCTGCTGCTATCTAATGGAAACTGAGTTTAAGCCTAGTGTGAGGATTCGCTGTTATGTTACTTCCTGTGATTAGTATAATAATTTGGGTCCGGATTCAGTTACGTAGTTTATGTCTTAAGTACGTTGTTTTCAGAATTGAGATATTACGCATGTACAGTAGCTTATTTATGCTATCTATGTACCATTTCTGTACGTAGATTGCGTAAGTGCGGTCTTTAGGTAGCATAACTACGCATGCGTATTAGCTCAATTCTTAAAACAACGTACATATATAGAATATATAATGCCCTTCTTTATAGCGGGTTCCTAATTAGTCTTCTTATAAATGGACTGGATCCAGACTTTTATATGCACCATCAGGAATTGTGGGGGCTGGGGCGCCGTGGAGCTCCTCCCTCTATGTGACATCACACGTTGTGACGTAACATATAGGTAAAGGGCTGTGGAGAAGGCTTGAATCCAAGGAATTTCAACAAGAGAAAACCAACAATATAGCTGCGCTATCAATCCACTGCACCCATACAAAACCATAAACAGATTGCAACTCACTTAAAATGAACACTTTATTTAAGTATCAACAGTGTATGCAAAAATTAACTATACAATATATGTTAAAAATTGTGTACATACCATCCTGCCACCTGATCTAACCACTTATTTTACAGCTTAGGCATCGGTCAGCCTTAACCATCAAATACACTGTGCCTAACAACTTGCAACATCAGCAGGTGCAGAATCTTAGGTCTGAATATTCACTCCCAATTTACTACCTCTACAAGGGTATTTAGCATTTACCTGTTATATTCCTCCACACCTCTGGGTATCTACTAGTGGTTCACCACAGTTTTTAACATATATTGTATATTTAATTTAATTTAATTTTGCATACACTGTTGATACTTAAATAAAGTGGTAATTTTAAGTGAGTTGCAATCTGTTTATGGTTTTGTATGGGTGCAGTGGATTGATAACGCAGCTATATTGTTGGTTTTATATGTTGTTTATTTAGGGTGCTGGCACTTACCCTTAGCTTGCTTAGGGTGCTGGCACTTACCCTTAGCTTGCTGCTTACTACTACTGCATCTATCTATACCTTATTATATATTTTTATTAATTGTATTACTTTTATATTGTGTTTTATCCTGTTTATAATTCCATTTTCCCAGTTATTGGGCACCTCCTTCTCTTTTCTCTGTAGTTGTAATTTGAGTTGTATAGCCATCATAGTCCATAGCGCTCATCCGTCATTTATTTCGACAAGAGATCCTCTACTTTAAAGCGTCTATGATATCCGCATGTAAAATTAGTCTGGACAGTACAGAAGGCCCCTAGTGCATCCTCACTGTAGGGATTATATGCACCTTCCATAGCCAAGAGATAGCAGAAGTTCTTCCCAGATAAAGAGGCTGGTCATTGTCCTCTGTTTCTGATGGACCAATCAGCAGGTAGAGGACACAGGAGCACCATCTATTAGCCCAATCAGAATGAAAATGGGTGAGCTTAATATGCATAGAATTACTTTAACATTACTGAAAATGGTACCTATTAATGGCATGTGATAAAAAGTGCAATGGGAATAGGACCTGGTACCGCTTGCGTTATCAATTTCTGACCTAGAAATTTAGGACCGTATTCACACTTGTTAAGAAGGAAACTACGCACGGACATTACCTCTGCCCGCCTTCCCCCACCCTCCATGACTAATCTAAATCCCTCCCCCCCTCCTACTTCCGCCTAAATACTCCCTGAGGCGGTATTACAGCGCCTCTTTCCAACTAGACTACTCAGTGCGGACTTTAAAGACCGCACGGAGGCAATCTACTACCTAACTGGTACGTAGATTGCGTACATGTGTAGTAGGTCATTTCCTAAATCTACACACCTAAGAAGCAGAAGCTTCCTAGATGTGCATACGTGCCTTAGTGAGTACAATATCCCCCCACCCCACACTTCAGGAGGGTGTAAGTTTCCACATTCCTCCCTGCTATCACCCGGGACCATGTTACTATGTTGCCTGGACCAGTCATCCATCCTCTAAGAACATAGAAGGGGTTAAATGAATAGCGGTTCCTGGTAATCATTCAGAATGTTGCTGGTGTTAGTTCTACTGCACTTAGGGGATCAATAGAAGATAATGAAATCTGCTTAGTGTATGATCCAAATGGATTCTTTCTGTACAGAGTATTGAACGTGCAATCAGGAATATTGTCTATCTATGCTTAATGAGGCAATGAGAAGCCAAGCAGAGCCCATACTGTTCATCCGTGACGCAACCTCAAAATAGTTCCCAGCGACACCAAACAAAAGATCTTATATTACATATCCATATTATGGACCGGATCCACACTCTCATACAACATTGACTTACACAAGCTGTTTTGAAGTCTCTGCGCATGTCCAGATCACAGGGCTTCGCAGGGAAAGCTGGATGTACGGAAGTTAATTCCATCCTGCCGTTCCGTATGTTGAACGTGACGCCCCTCCGTGTATACTTTATACTACACATACCCACCAATATGACCCATTCCATTAGGTACAAAATACTCTGCTCCCCAGTTTCCAACTGTCAGTTACTATGTTCTGGATCTGAGCCCATGTGTGTAAATTAAGGGAAAAAAAACTAACTAATAAACAATTTTTTAATAAGTAAATAAATAAACTAACGCACACACAAACACACACACAAACACTTAAATATAATATATAGAAACATAGAAAGTGACGGCAGATATGAGCCACATGGCCCATCCAGTCTGCCCATTTGTTTATTTAAAACTATACTGACTCTAGACCCTATTTACTCTCGATTTAGTTTGAGATATAGGATATCCTTATATTTATCCCAAGCATGTTTAAACTGTTCTACTGTGTTACCTCTACCCCCTCAGATGGGAGGCGATTCCACTTATCTATCACCCTTTCAGTGAAGTCATTTTTCTGCACATTTCCTCTGAATCTACCACCCTCCAGTTTATATTCATGTCCTCGTGTTCTATTACACCTCTTCCTTTGAAAAATGCCCCCTCCTCTAACTGGTCACAACGCTTGATATACGTGAAAGTTGCTATCTTATCCTATCCCCCTCTCCCTTCTCTGCTCAGTTATACATGTTTAGTTCCTCTACCCCCTTATGTTAATCCAGTGTGAAATCCAGAGTTTTTGCTGTCGGGGCTTAGAGATCTTCATAGGCGGATCGTCCCAGTCAGATCAAACTCAAAGTATTCCAGTGGGCAAAAAAAAAAAGAATGAAATTACCTGACCGGGACAATCCATCTACGAAGATCTCTAAGTCTCGACAGCAAAAACACTGCGCATGCGGCAGGACTTCATCATTTATTTCATTATGAGAACCAACGATGTCTGCGAGCTTCCCACAGATCATCGCGGGACTTTGCTGGAGGGGCGAGTATTAGCAAATGTGGTGAACAGAGTTGCCAGGCTCATAGTGAGAAGAAGCGATAAGTAACATGCACAGCCCTATTATTTGGAAATAGAGCCCTTAAACATCAATGCAGATAAATGCTTTATAGCTATATTATAAATATGCCATTTCCCTCTAGTCACGTTTGATGGTGTATGAATAAACACAGCATCTCCTTATTACCCCCCGTCTATTGTTCTAGAAATAGCCATTCCTCTGTACAGCACATCACCAATGTCACTGCTTCCAACTGAGTCTATATACTGGCTCCGTGAATCCTGAATTATCACACAAATTAACTACAGTAACCATGCTACAAGTACACAAGGTTAAAATGTAGTCATTGTAGCCCCTTTTTATATACATTAGTGTAATAAGGCAGTATAGGAAATGAGTGGTGAGTGTACTTATTTATTAACAGGTTTTTATATAGCGCCATCAAATTACATGGCACTTTACAATATTAACAATCATTATAACAGGACTGGATGGTAACAGACAGACTGGGTGGGTAAGAAGCCCTGCCACAGGCTTCCTCTCTATAGAACGTTAGATATTAATGTTCTAACAACAAATAATAAAAAAATGAGAGTCACTGAGTAATCACCAACAACTTGGTAAATAAAAAAGGTCTCATTGGGAATTGTTGGCATATGGCCCAGTATTTTTAATCATTATATATGTTCTATTCCAATATTTATTGTATATATCTGTTATGCCTTGGGGCTATTTTAATAATATGTTATGATTATTTTATTTAGATGTATAGAGATAGAAACATATATATATATATACACACTGCTCCAAAAAATAAAGGGAACACTAAAATAACACATCCTAGATCTAAGTGATACCCGTTCAGATTACCACCTAAAAGCCGGGGTTTTCATGAAATTGCCGGGTTTCATGAAAACCCCAGCTTTTTTTTGGCAATCTGAACGCAAACCCCGGGTCTCTCTAGCCGGGTCTTAGACCCGGCTAAAAAGAAGGGTTTTTGCCGGCTTTTTCAATAGCCGGCTTTTTGCGTTCAGATTGAGCCAAAAAGCCGACTATTTTCCCTGCTGCCGGCTTCTAAAAATAAAAAAAAATAAAAAAAGCCGGTGCGTTCAGCTCAGTCTGAACGCACCACTGTGAAATTTTCTAAATTCTGCCCACTGCCTAAAAAGCCAACTTTGAACGCGGTATTAGACATCCAGAAGGTAAATGCAGATGAAATAAAGATAATTTTTTTGGCAAATATTTTTTTTCTATTATAGCAAAAAAAGACAAATAATCAAAAAATAAAGCTATGCTGATGGACCTTTATTACTTTGAATCACAAACTACCATGTCAGTTTGATGTCAACTGTACAAATTAAATATAGCAGTATTGCTGTTGTAATAAAGACTGAGCAAATGAAAATAAAATTACATGATGACAAAAAGGTACCAACAGCTGAGGTAAACACTTTGTGAACAATATAAAAACTGTGCAAAGCTTGCAAACTTGAATGACATAATGCTTAATTAAACTTCATCAATACTTTTCACAAATTTAAGCAGGCGTGCCATTTTCACATTCAGGACATTCTGATGTCTTTTTATGATGTTTGCTGTGGAGATACATTCCAGCACCATTTTCTCCATTTCTTGTGCAGTATTTCGAACCTTTGTTTTTTCAGTTATTACTGCCTTTAAATCACTTTTGTCATCCATTACGTCACCCTCTGTACTGCCATCAGATATGACAATTGGTTCTGTATATAAATATCGAGAAGAAATGTATATAGTAAAATAGACAGTGACATGCATGCTCTAAGTTTTACATATGTTTCCCTATATTTCTTGGATTGTTGTTATTTAGTCGTTATAGTAGATTTAGTTGTTTTAATTAAGTTATACTAGATTTTAATATTTTTATGGCGGCTTTTATCTGTTTTGTATAGTTCATCTATTTTTAAAGGTTTAAACGAGTTTAATGTTTTTACCTTTATTTCGTTGCATTTAGGAATAGAAGTTAAGTTATAAGTTAAGATGTTTCTTCCCTATTACCTTTTTTCATGTTAGTTGTTCATAGTTGTTAAGGTGTCCTTTTAAATGTTATGTGAATATGTAGTTTTAATCCTGTTTACTTTTGTAAATGTATTAATACCTTCAGCTGTGCTTGATATAAGTTTACTCTGATTCCTTCCAAGTCTCATTGTTTGTGACTCTGGACACATCACTGAACATCCTTTGTGGAAAAGTTAATTGTTAGGTGTGTTAGTAAAAAATACATTTTGTTTACATTTTCTCTAGATTGATCTAAATTTAAAGCATTTTGCAAATAATATTTTTGTGTTGGGCCGTCCTTCCCAACACCTATTTATTGAATACGTTGCTGAAATAAACTACTAGAATACTAAAACAATATTCACTGACTTCATTTTCCCTGTTGAATTGCTCAGCACTCTGAGCCCTGAGTAACACACAGCTGCATCATTCCATTCCATTGAGATAGTAAAAAAAATCCTTTTTACACCCCCAGAGATGGAGGACTACATATTGTCTTTGGAAATTAGAACAGAATAACAAGAGCAACAATATTAAGGCCATCCAGACACAGCTGCAAAGAAAAAGCAAAGGGAAACAAGGGTAAAGCCTGTGGTCATCAAAATTCAAAGATTTAATTAAAAAAATAATGGTAAAATATACAAAAATATAATTTACACTGTATTGCTGGCAGGGTAATGTATATAAAGTTGGGATTCAGTCGCCGCCTTGAAAATGCTGTTTCTGAAAGCTAATTTTCAGCTGTCTCTATTTCGAAAAAAACCCGCTAATTTGAAAATGTTATTAATAAATTGGCGAGTATGCCGATCGCATTTATTCATTCGGAAATCTCTGCTGCAGGCCCATCGCACCGCCGCAGACCTGTCACACCGGAGCGGACAGGTGTGTATAAGAGGAAAGTCTATAGTAAGTAGTAGTTTATAGGGAGTCTTAGGGTTAGGCTGCTGGGAGGGGTTTCTTATGGTTAGGCTGCGGGGAGGGGACGCTTAGGGTCTGGCTGCGGGGAAGGGAGTCTTAGGGTCAGGGTGCGGGTAGGGGAGTCTTAGGGTCAGGGTGGGGGTAGGGGAGTCTTATGGTTGGGCTACGGGGAAGGGAGTCTTAGGGTCAGGCTGTGGGAAAGAGAGGGTTGGGGTAATGGAAGGGGAGGGTAATGATTAGGGTAAAGGAAGGGGAGGGTTAGTTTAAGGATTAGGAGTTACTTTAATACTCACCATTCGCCTCTGCATCTTCATTCTTGGCAAAGCAGAAGCAATGGATTTCCCAGCCAGTTTGCAACTGGTTGGGAGAAAACAGCCCCTTAGAAAAACAGCTTTTCTTAGCGGTGACCCACACCCTACCGAGACTGAAATATATATATATTAACTTCAGCATTATCGTTCTTATTGTCTTACCAGTAATTTACCGTCATGGAGCACTGTCCGGGGAGTTTACCAGACACTTATTATTGTTTTTATTTATTTTTATATTACTTAAAAATATCTAATCTAAATATAAATATATGTCAGCACTATTGAAGACAACTGCAATTCAGCATAATCCTTTTCCACTGTAGATGGCATGCACTGTTCAATAATTTTGGGAAGGCGAGAAATAAATCAAAGACCCGCAATTGTCGTGTATTGCCTATTGTGTCCAATACCTAGAATTGGCCCTATTGTACTATTAACTTTTGTAATCTCTTATGATAGGTGTAGAGTAAAAGACAGACAGCTGTTAACTTACATCCCTCACATTAGAATATAATCTAAATAATTAATAAACAATGACAAATTCTAAGCATGTCTGGGAATTATCCCGAACTTCCAGACATTTACTAAAAATAAATAAAAATCCTAGAACTGCTTTTGAATTGTTTTGGGGGTTTCTTGTTACAATTTTTTTTTCCATTTAAAAACGTTAAATCTCATCTGAGTGGAATGAAGTATCCTATTCAGTTTTATCTCTCCATAGAGCTTTGCTAATGATTAATAATTGTAGATCTGTTTTACATCTAAAGCAGATTATAACAGTTCCTTTAAATCAATTGAACCATTCAGAGTATCAAAGAGTTCATGCTTTACTATACGTCTGCTTTGTCCATTATAACCTCATTGTGATGCAGTCCAGATATACAGTATGTGACTTATCTCATGTTAACACTAACCATTATTTTTTTGGAAATCCAGCATCCCCATATAAATATGCAAGGTTAGGAAAACATACTGTATCTCAAATTACAAGCAAAGCAGTCAATCTGGTATCTTCATTTCCTCTTGCGGAGGTTGCAATCAGGTACTTACATTAGAAGAGTTGTGTTCTTTACTGGCCTGGATTGCTCATCAGGGCACAGAGTTAGGGGCTACAGTGATGTATACTTAAGCATAATGTTTGTTTCCCGTCAGTGTCACAAATCTGTGTGGGATTACTCTTCTCTGTATGTGCCTACAATTGTATTAGCAGAATGTCTTTGTTCTTAAGTTATTGCACACTGGGGCTGAAAGAAAAAAAAAATGTTATTTTATAGATTTTATATCTGCTAACCTAGTTTTAAGGATTCTTTGGGTTCTACTGACAGGAAATGAGTTATAAATGAATAATTGTGGCATAGGCAATCTACAGCACTCCAGGTGTTGTGAACCTTCATGCCTGCAGGTATCGGCTATGCTCATGCTATTGAAGCATGCTGGGAAGGTGTTGTTTCTTCTGCAGTACCAAAGATTGGCTATGCCTGTAACCATTTATTTAAGCGCTGTAACTGCCATTTTTATGGTTTTTAAATGCTATTATTGAAGGTATTTCTCTTCTGTAACAGTGGAGCATGCTTTAAAGCAGTTTTTTATATCGTAAATTGTAATGTGATTATAGTTTTCTGTCATTGCATGTTATCTATTGCTTTGGCTGAAGGCTGTAGCCCCTACTTCATCTCATATTGAACAGTCTTGTTGTTATTAGCTCTGAAACCCGGAATCGATCCCAAACATTCACGGAACGTGACAAATAGAAAAGCTGGTCAGTATCTGTGTGCAGTAAGCAATTCAACAATATATCCCTGCATGCAAAGGATACAATTAACTTGACTCCCCCTGAAATCAACATGGTTTATCCCAGAAAGTAACTAATTTCAAGCACTTACTTAAGTCTGGATCCAGCCCAATTTCAGTATCTGAGACTACACGTTTAAAGCCAAAAAATGCCCCACTCCAACAGCCCCCACTTTGGTAAAAGTGACAGGTCTACTGGTCCAACCTTTCCTTAGAGCTCTGGCTTGTTACGACTCCCCAATATCCTGATGCCATTTACGACACGTAGGCCATAGCCCATTCTGCACGACTACATTCAAGCAAGGGCAATCTAACAAAAAAGGTTCAGGCCAAATAAAGCTCACCTCATATTCTGATATTACATTATAGACAGAATATTGACTTATTATGACATAGGGTATCGTTTTTCTGTAATATTTGAGGGCTACTTTGGAGGCTTTAATGGGGTCATCAGGTGAGTTGACTCTGTTTAAAAATATGATATGTGACTCAATATAGGCACTGTTTAGAGTTAGGACAGTGTTTCTCAACCTCGGTCCTCAGGACCCCCTACAGTGCATGTTTTCCAGGTGTCACTGCTGGAGCACAGGTGTGTTCATTACTAACTGTCACCTTTTAAAAGCTCCACAGGTGCTGCTCATTATATCACTTGTGATTCTTTAAGGAAACCTAGAAAATATGGACTATTAGAGGGTCCTGAGGACCGAGGCTGGGAAACACTGAGTTAGGACCTCCATAGCGGAAAGGCTTTGAAAGTGGCTTCTGGCTTATAATACATTTGCAAATGTGTGTAACTAATATTTCTGCAGTTTATTTTACAGATACAATGGCACAGTTAGTTACTCGTTAATGGCAGTGGACCAGATCCTGCTTTAGGAACAGACTGTTTGCGTAAGTACCCTATTTGTTCCTACTGCTCCTCAGTCCTGGTAGTAACACTGCTGTGTGACTGATTATACAGAGCACTGAGCACTGTTACCATACACCCTGTCTCTCTCCATAGTAATATCTCCTCAGTCCTGGTAGTCACACTGCTGTGTGACTGTATCATACTGAGCACTGTTACCATACACCCTGTCTCTCTCCATAGTATTATCCCCTCAGTCCTGGTAGAAACACTGTTGTGTGACTGATCCTACAGAGCACTGAGCACTGTTACCATACACCCTGTCTCTCTCCATAGTAATATCTCCTCAGTCCTGTTAGTAACACTGCTGTGTGACTGATCATACACAGCACTGAGCACTTTTACCATACAATCTGGGTGCTCCATTGTGTGATATACAGAATTATGTATCAATGTCCTATAGAGTGTAAGCTTAGTTGCAGAGCCCTCTTACCCACAGAGTCTATCTGTTACCACCCAATCTTGTTATAATGATTGTTAAAATTGTAAAACGCGACGTAATCTGATGGTGCTATATGAAAGCCCTTTAATAAATATATAAATCAGGGTTGTTGACTCTCCCGGAATGTCCGGGAGACTCCCGATATTTGAGCCGGCAAATCTCCCGCAAGCCCCACCAGCAGTGCATAACTACTGTATTCCCTAGTAACGCTAGGGATTACAGGAGTGAGTGACAGGGGGCGGGGCTTAAGGACATAATTTGCATAAATCGCATCATTAAGCCCCGCCTCTTGCAGAAATCTATCTTTACAAGTCGGCAACCTTGATATAAATGTGTCTGGAGACCAGTTATGCACAAAACACAGCACGATCGTATTGCATTCCTTGCTGCAATGTAATACAATGCTGGGGTGTAACTGCCCAGTTTACATGCGGTGGGTGCATAACCTATGCTAATCGTACAGTAAGGTTGAGTACAGGAACATAAGGCAAAGGTTTGAAGCACAGAAGGTCTGTGCATTTGAGGGGAGTTAGTGTATTATCCATGCACATCCTGTATGAATGGACTTCCATGCATGCGATAATTACTGATTCAGGATCCATGTCTCATATTGCTGGGGCATTTTCTCTCCTTGTGTGAGTTCACCCGTCTTTCATGCGCCTGTCTATATTAACCTATAAATTGATTTGACAACCACCATTTTGTGCACTGTACATATTTTGAAGACACCCACAATGTATAGGTTACAATGGGCTACCTAGAAGTTTGCCAGTCCTCATCATCAGCAATAATAAGTGACTTGTTTCTGAAATATAAGTTACAGTATGGTACAATCTCAATAGAGTTACAAGACAGGATCCTTCATCACCTATAGCACCAGGGTGGAGCACTGACTGCCTTCCTGGGAGTTGCCCCTCTTACTGCCCTCATATGAATAAAAGGGGGTAACACTGTCAGGAAAATACAGCCCCAGCAATGCACATGTCATTTATTTGTCAGTTATTTCTCTGGGGATATAGTTGAAGAGTATACACACAAAATGGAAGTTGCTCAGATCAATTTATAGGTTCATGCAAACAGGTGCATGAAAGGCTGGGGGTAATCTGCTAGCAACAGAAACATAGGGAAGAAAATGCCCCAGCAACACTGCCGTTACCCAGACTACACCATTCTATCTGTAAAATAAAACGCAGAAACATCTGATACACATATTTGCAAATATATGATAAGCCACCAGCCACCATCAAGGCCTTTCTGCATATGTTGGTCCTAACTCTAACAATGAGAGTCCCAATGTTGTGTCAAATATATATGTTTTTAAATTGAGAGCCAAACTTACCTCAGGAGACATCCACAAACAGTACAAACACAGAATAAAAGTTGCTCAATCAATTTACAGGTAAATGCAAACAGGTGCATGATAATGTTTTTCCAGTGTAAACTTGTGTCGGTGGTTTTTTTTTTACACATAAGACACATATATGTAAGGAAGGCACGCACACGAGGGTACCCTTATTATAGTGCACAGGGGAACATATTAGGTAGTAAACTTACACAAGGAGACAAATAACAGAAAAAACTTAAATGTTGGAATATATTTTGAAATGTTTTTTAATGTAGTAAAATGTGTGTCTTGTATTTTTATGTTTTTTATGTACGGAGGGACAGTGATATTCATGTACATAGGGACAGTGTTTTTTTATGTAGGGAGGGACAGTTTTTTTATGTAGGGAGGGACAGTGTTTAGCAGGGGTGTATCTATGGGTCTAGCGCCACTGGCAAAGTAAGGGACTGTCGCAAGGGGTAGATACACCGCTGGTGTTTAGTCATTATAGAGGGAACAGGTCAGTTTTTATTGAGACAGAGGGACAATGTATTGTGTATTGTATTGTGTATTATGTAGTGTTAGTGGGTCACACTGGTTGCGGCAGCATGCCGTTAACCCTTTGCATGCTGCCAATTAGGGTACTATAAGGCACAGCATACCCTGGAAAACAAGGGCATGCTGTGCCTTACAGTACTAGGTGGCACAGCATGCTAAGTGTTAATTGGTAGCCGCAGCAGCCATGTAAATTATGTAATACATTTTTAAAGAAAAGACTGATGGTTTTTTTCAGAGGGTGAGTTCCGATTTCAAAGAAACAATCACCTCCACCTCTTTTATCTGTGACGATTTACACTCCCATTCTACAGCGAGTTTACAACTTACACCTTAGTAAATCTGAGATTTGTATCTCATGAATGGGTTAAATCGCCACAGATAGTTCAACAAGGGCTATTTTGAAAAAAAACATCTCTGACAACTTAATAGTGAAAATCATCTTTAGTAAATCTGAGATTTCAAAGTCGCCACTAAAAAAAAAAAAACAATGGCGATTTTGACCATCTCGAGTTTAGTAAATCTAGCCTCTGGTGTTTACCACCTATTTTGTCATTAGAAACAACTAAAAATGAATGCAAACAATGTTTATTTAGGGGTAATCAGTTCTAGCATTGATAGCGCAAAATATTTTCTATCACCTTAGTGGAAGTGAGAGTAATGCTCAGTGGTGTCAGAACAGTGGAGAGAACAACTGGCCAGAGAGCGGAGAGGAGAGCTGCGTATAAAGGAGAGCCGGGGGAAAGAGGGAAGAAGAAAACTGGGCAAAGATTCAAGAGTAGAACCGGGGTAAATAGTGGAGAGGACAACTGGGCAGAGAGGAGAGCTGGGCATACTGGGAACAGAGTGGAGAGTCGGGGAAAGAGCAGAGAGGACAACTGGACACAGAGCAGAGAGGAAAGCCAGACAGAGAGGAGAGCTAGACAGAGAGGAGAGCCAGGGAAAGCGCGGAGAGAATAACAGGGCACTGAGCCGAGAGAAGAGCTGGAGCACAGAACAGACTGCCAATGAGGAAACAGAGTAGAGTGGAAACAGGGTACAGAGGGCAAAGTGATGTTACTTGGGGTTTTTAAACCTTATTTTGTAGTTTTAAATGTTGGCGTAACGGAGGACCATGGGCCTGATCCAGAGCAACGCTCGCAAGCGAGCGTACGACGAGCGTATGCGAATTTTCGGCAAAAAATTCGCAATGCGCATGCCCAGTATGACAGCGTCATGAGCGAATAGCGGGATGAGCGAATAGCGGGCGTATCGTTAGCGTATTTTTCGCTCGC
>WWET01007460.1:3852-30569 GCA_011038615.1 Limnodynastes dumerilii
TCTCCTGTATGAACTGCCTGCCAGTCTCTGCCGCGCCCCTCCCCACCCCGTTCCAACGCCTATGTCCCTTAGCCACGGGTGGCATTGCCAGGCGGCGCCCCCCTATGGCTGGTGCCCCTGGCGAGTGCCATCATGGCCAAGGGGTAGATATGCCTCTGGCCCTGTAACTGTCATGTTCTGTGTGCAATAAGCAATTAAAAGATATATCCCTGCATGCAAAGAATACAAATAACTTGACTCCCCTGAAATCAATGTAGTTTTCCCCACATTCAATCTCTGAATCTGGACCAAGATCTTTATCTTATACCTTTCTTCAGATTGTATAGTGTGAAAGTACTACTACTTTTTCCAGATTATATCGTTCAAAAACACCATTTATCTTCTTCTAAATAGTATAGAGGGAAATATTTTGTAGATGTCCTACCCCAAAATTACAGCCCTTCCTAACCAGAAGTTTATCTAGATTTTAGTAAGGCTTTTGTCACTGTGTCACATTGCAGACTGTTAAATAAGCTGGAAACTTTGGGATTGGATTTAAAGATAATTTAGTTACAGGATAGACAGCAGAGGGTTGTACTAAATTGAATCCCTTCTGGGGATGGTTAGGTAATTAGTGAAGTACCCCAGGGTCCTGTACTTGGACCAGTGCTATTTACATTATTACATGTGACTTAAAAGTAGCCAAGCAATGTAACAAAGCAATGAGAAGGGATAGGAGAGAGGGAGAGGAATTAGTAGCAGAAAGAGAGTAGTGATGCCCCTTTATAGATCTTTGGTACAACCTCCCCTAGAATACTGTGTTCAGCTCTGGAGGCCATAAATACATTAGACATAAATACATTAAAGACTGTGCAAAAAAAGAGCAACTAAGATAGTCCAGGGCATGTGTCACAAAACTTACTAAGTAATGCTAGAGGAACTAAACGTATAGCTTGGAACAGAGAAGAAAGAGGGGAATAGCAACTTTCAAATATATCAAGGGTTGTGTCCGGCTAGAGGAGGAAGGTGTGTAATAGAACACGAGGGTATGCATATAAACTGGAGATTGGTAGATTCAGCTTCGCGAGAAGGTGGATCGGGAGATCACTGTCGGGCGTATGGTAGGTCCTTTTCGTGATCCGACATTTCCCAATTTCGCTTGCAGGATGGATTTTACATTGATCGCTGTTTGCCCATGGGTTGCGCCATTTCCTACACATATTTTAAAATGTTTAGTAGCTTCTTGCACTGGTGTATTATGGCTGGAACTGGGAACGGGGGTGTGGCTCACTACCTGGACGATTTCCTCGTGGTGGTTCCACCAGCCTCTTCTCTCTGTGAGCGCCTGCTTTTCTCTGTATCTGCCCTATTCTCCTCATTGGGCATGTCCATCGCAGCTGATAAGACCGAGGGTCTGTGTACATGTCTTTCCTACCTAGGTATTGAAATTGATACCTTGGATGGGTTGTGTCGTCTACCTGCGGACAAGGTGGCGGGGCTACGGGAGAAGGTGTTGCAAGCTTTAGGAACAGACAAAATTTTGCTGCGTGATCTGTAGTCCCTTTTAGGCTCCTTAAACTTTGCATGCCTCGTTATTCCAATGGGCAAAATATTCAATAGGCTGCTTCAGCTGGCGACGGTTGGGGTAGTTAAGGTGCATTTCCGCATATGTATCACCCAGGAGTTAAGAAGATTTGCGCATCTGGTTGGAATTCTTAGAGCAGTTTAATGGGGTTCATCTGTGGCAAGCCCCCCCCCCCAGCCTGTGTCTAACATGGAGCTGGAGCTCCTCACGGATGCGGCGGGGGCTTTTGGTTTTGGAGCATACATTGAGAACACGTGGTGCGCGGAGCCTTGGCCGCTTTCCTGGGTCCAGGAAGGTCTCATGTCTAACCTGTTACAAGAATTGTTTCCCATCGCTGTTGCAATAGAGTTATGGGCAGCGTGATTTAGCAGCCGCAAAATTGTTTTTATGTGTGACAATTTAGGGGTCATTAAAGCTGTAAACAACCTCAACACATCCTCCCCCCCGGCAGTTAGATTGTTGCGCCGCATAGTTTTGCGTTGTTTGGAGCATAATGTATGTTTTAGAGCCCAACATGTGCCTGGGGTGAATAATGAGCTTGCGGACGCACTGTCCAGGTACTGGGTAAAATTTAGGGCTTTGGCTCCTTTTGCAGAGGAGATTGGCACTCCATGACCCTCTCATCTGTGGCAGGTTGTCGGTCTCAGCTGAGGGATTTGGCGAGCCGCTCTCTGGCGTCTGGGACATTATGTACGTATGAAAGGGCATGGTCACTTTAGGTCCGTTTCATCTGGGGTGAGTATGTGGCAGGCCGTTTCAGGAACGAGCATGGCCACTGCGCTTGCGGACATTTCATTCTTTTTGAGGCTTCACGGGTGTCAGGATGGCACGAAAGGCTTTCTGATAGCTAAGGGATTGAAGAGGTGGGCCCGCGCGCACCCTACTCCCCCTGACAGACGCAGACCTATAACTCCTGAGATTTTGACAGCCAAAATACATGCATTGCCCTAGGTGACCCATTCGCAATATGAGACCCTCCTCTTCTCCACGGCCTTCTCAGTAGTGTTTACCGATGCCTTTCGATTGAGTGAACTAGTTGCCAGGTCTCGCACTGCGTTGGATTCAGGCCTATTGGAGAATGTCGTAGTGAACAGGGATTCGGTGCTCTGTCGTATTGCCAAGTCCAAGTGTGACCAGTTGATACGGGGACAGTGGGTGACGCTATCAGGTACTGGTGCTCTGGTTTCCTGCTCTGTTGCTTTGTCTTCTCATTTTGCTGCAGCTCGGCCTCCTGAATGCCTGGTGTGGTTATTGCACATGGACAAGACTGCCCCTCACCATCTATCAGTTCTGGGCAATTTTCCATCAAGTCCTTGGCATGGCAGGCTTGGATTGTTCACAGTATGGCACCCATTCATTCCGAATTGGGGCTGCAACATTATCAGGAGCCCCTGCAGTAGTGGTTAAGAGGATGGGACGTTGGAAATCGGACTGTTATAAGAAGTACATTTGCCCGGGCCATCAATTAGGCGTTATGTTGAGCCAGGTTTCCCCATCTGCGCCATTGCAATAGCCCCAGGATGCATCCTCCTTGCGTTTGCAGGCCCGTCTGGGTGGGGGTATGGCGGGCTTTCCCCACCCCTAAATTTTCCTTACCACCAAAAGATCCCGATGGGCAGGAAAAGATGTCAAGGTTTTTACGGGGTGTAGGTTTTAAGCAGCTGCTCCTGGGCTATTTGCATCCTTTAGGCAGTCTAGTGGCCCATCCCAAACCCTCCCCCCCTGAAGTTTCACTGGTCCCACCTATCGTGGTTTGTGCTATGTGAATGCGGAGTTAAAAAAGTGTTTTTGTTTGGTTTGGCTATGTAACGCTATTTTATTCAGATCCTTTCAGGATTGTCTCTGTACCTCATTTGTGTTGGTTTAGATGATCTTGGTATCGTGGAGCGGCGACATCACTCCTGGCATCCCTCCCAGGCGTAATTCGCTGGTTTGATCGGGGTGACATGAGATGGTCAGGGTTCAGACACTGGTTCACGACGGAAGTTACGCTGCAAGGTATTCCGGATGTTTTGGTGTTGCACATTGGGGGTAATGTCGTCGCCCAATGTTCCACCATCCAAATCATTCGGGACATTCAAGCTGATCTCTGCTTTATCACTAGCAGTTGGCCCTCGCTGGTCTGTGGTTTGCTCAGAGATTGTGTCGCGGCAGGTGTGGAGGTTGGTGCATCCCGGGGTGGCCGTGGACGAACAGCGTCATAAAATCAATTGCGCCATGCGCCGGTTTCTTCCAGGCGTCGGGGGCTATATCGTGCACCAGTCTAGAATTTGGTACAAGCTTACACATCTGTACCTGAGGGATGGGGTTCACCTTTCAGGGGAGGGCACGGATATTTTTTTGAAGAACATTCATACCGTTTTGCGAGAGGTATTGGAGGTTGATGGTGATGGGCAAGGCGACCAGTAAACAGGTCCCCTTTGCTGTGGCGGGAAGGCAGTACAGTGCATCGGGAATATCCCGTGAGGCATAGTGGGGGTTGAGCCAAGGAGTCTTCTCCGTGGGCCCGGTATCCACCATGTTTCATTTTAAGGGGCGGGCCCAGTGTTTAGTGGGTTAACTAGTGGAAAACGGTTATTTTCTCCGAGGCGGAAGGCGAGCGCCAGTTTGAATTGGGGTTGATTTCAGGCACTCAATATATAACTGGTCAGTGCTATCTGTTCACAGTGTAGCATATAGCAGGCTCCTCTTTCCTGATTGCAGGATCTAACTTGCCAACCTTAAGTTCCCACTGCTAGCAGAAGTCATTAGCATTGATAAATTTATAAAGCAGTGCCAGCAGTCACTATACCACATGGCAAACAGGTTGCTGACAAACACATGGTAATGTCAAAATGGAGGATCACCCATGATAGCATGAGACAGCATGAGGAAAACCAATGACCAATGACAGGACGCAGGGAGGAGATAGGGGAGATTGAGAAGAGATATCAGGTGAGACAGAGAGAGATAGAGATTAGCAAAACAGATTTGAAATATAGGCAAGAAAACAGAATGAAATACATGATATTTCAGCAAAGTAGAACTATATTCACCACAGCACAAATACACTTATACTTCCAGATTCTTCCACCAAACATTTTTGAAGAAAGAGGCAGACAAAATGGCAGCAACAGCATATAAATCAATAACCCCCCCACACACATTTTAATAGGCTGACCTAAATTTGACCCTTAAATCCTGTTACTAGCATGATTCAGAATGAAGCCAGGTGTTTAAGGACCTTCATGCTTAAGAAGCATTCAGTGTCTTATGTCAGTGAACTTATTCACAGTTAATAAACATTTTTTGCAGTAACATTTAAGAACAAGACATCCTTAAAATGAGACTGTATGGTGCAATTTTAATATTACTTAGTGTAAATGACCTGACATTTTAATTAGAACCTTATTGAATTTGCCCGTTGCAAAATGCTAATGATACATTTCAGATTTTTATTTTCATACCTGTTTATATTTCAGCCCTATAAAATTACATTAAATACCAAACCATATTTTATCTGACATTTTTGGGATCATTTCACTTTTTTGTTAACCCAATATTTACAATTTAAGGATTTTTGATGGAACCCTCTCTGATTTAAACCTGAACTGCAGGTTAGCACAGTTGACAAAGATTATCAGCTGCAACAAGGTTGCAAAGATACTAAAGTAAACATTTGCTTTGTTCAATGAAAATGACCTGTAAGCTGTTAGTGGGTAACAGCCTCAAATCTTTCCAATTGAAATCTAGGTACCAGCAAACACAAGGTGTTTTACTGTAACAGGAAACTCAGAATGGGCCGCAGGTTTTTGCACTTTTTAAAATGATTGCCACATTAAAGGTTTGCTTTTCATGCCTACTCTGGATGTACTGAAGAACCCACCCTCTATTAATCTTGCAATGGCATTGCTATAGGCAATTTGATTTTCACTGATCAAAGTGGTTTGGTAACCCAAGATTGTCCATGACAATATTGTACTTTTAAGCAGTATATAATGTCAATAATAAGCAACGTCAAGCTGTGGCACATACTGTAACACTAACAAAAGTAGCCAACAAGTTTAAGGAAAAAAAAGGGATCATGTAATAAAACATTATCTAGTTTCTACATAAGCTTGTGATGTAGTTACACCTAGAATTTGTAGTCATATATTAACCACCAAGTATTCTTAACTTAGAGCAAACTTTTCACTGCAGTTTTCACTTATGTTTTCAGGGATGAAGACTCCCCATGTTCAAACACAGTAAACACAAAACTACACTAATAGCTAAACAGCATTGTTGTTCAAAACCCATTCTATTGGAAACTCTCTTGCGATTTGTACTTACACTTATTAGTTGACTTAAAATATATGCATAAACATTCTAAGCACTGTTATGCTTACTTTCTAAAATAATTTAAAAGAAGGTACGAGTGAAGAGCATGCTGAAAAACAATCTAACCTTTATCTGTCTTGTTGAACCAGGCACTTCTGTACACCTTCCATTGCTTGAGGTCACAAAATCATTCTGTAGCTGTTCATGTTTTGAAAAACTTTCTTTAGATTTTAACATTGAACCTTCTTTATGCAATGTTTCATGAGAGTTTTGTTTTGCTGTATGTGTGTCCTGATCAAAGCAATTCCCTCCACTAATGTTACTGTGGAGGCCATCAAGAGGGGATTTAGTCTGAACTATACAATCCATGTTATCTTGAAAATCTCCAGGATCTAAAGATTTTGCTTTACAAACAAAATTATTGTAAACCGATGAACTGTCCATTGTTGTTTTATAGTCTAGCCACAGTGTCTGCCTCCTACTAGACTTAGAACTACCATTGCAGTTGATATACTTATCAGAAATGTTCTGCTCTGGAATAATAAATTCTCCATTGTTTGGCCTCTCCTCTCCAAGAACTCCCAAAGATTGAGCTCTCCTTCTTGTTAAAGGACTTTGTCTTCTAAGAGTGTTGGAACTAGTTACAGAAAGTTTCTGAATTTCTAGAAGTATCCCAGAGATGTATCCTTCTAATCCAATTGTGCTGCCACGAATAACAGTCTGTGTGGAACATAAATGATAAAACTAAGAGTAAGCAACTGAATGCACAGAATATTCATAATCAGTACATTTATTGAAATCCTTAACGTATTTAACCTTATTTGTTCCTTTGCATACAGAGCTAATGCCTAAATTTCATCTGCTTTCCTGGTTATTTCCAGGTAATATAGTAAATGGGGCAAAGAAAAAAATATGAATCTCTGACTTTTACAGAACTGTATTGTAAGCTGTAAGATATGCTGATCCATAAAACTGTAAAAATTATTATTAATTTATTTTTTGGTGCTACATTGTTGCAAACAGGGGTGGATTGGCAATATGACTTACCGTGAAGTTTCACAGTAGGCCAGTACCCTCATGAGGCCGCCCGGACGCTGCCTCATCAAAATGTCATTTTTTTGTGACAGCAGATTAGTAGCAGCTGCTGTGTCTCCCTCATTGGCTCAGCGATGCCTTGAGAAAGCTTGTGTCTTTCAGGCGAAAAGCGCGCCGGCAGTTTTGCACATGTGGGGAGAAGCCCTGGACACTCTATATTGTTTATACCACTTAAGATGGTGTGTTTTAGGGTCATTAATATGACCATTTATTTGGTAGTTACTTAATCATATCACTTATAACAGCTTTATCTCCAGCCTAATAGGATACACTATAAGATGTGGAGGACTACATATATCTCCCTGTTTAGGGAGTAATGATTGTGGCTTGAGAATCTTATTATTTGAGTCAGATATAGAGGAATTGTTTCCTTAAACCTTGACCCAGTAAATCCTTTTTTATAACAAATAATCGGTTTAATGGGACAGTTATACTCAATTATAATGTAAGAATTAATATATTCTAATTCTATTCTGAAGATCTACACTAAAGATTAGTATATTATAAATGTAAATAATCATTTATTGGCCACTATTCACACATAATTTAGGTAGATGAGACCTGACGGGGCTCCCCTCATAGTATTTTAATCACTAATTATTGTTGTGTCAATATTCACATTTATTATTTTGTGTGTTTCTATTATATTTCGCTGGCATTCAGTAAGCTATCCTTTGGGTTAACTATATATTTGGAGATGAGCCAGGGATTATTTGTGTTTTTAACATATATTAATAAAAAAGTTATGTCTTATTTTAGTTGCCTTAATAGGGCCTATATGATGAGGATTACGTGAGTGCGTCCCTTTGTTCTCACTCTTTCATTTTTTCACATACAGCTGAGACGCACCAGAGATTGCAGAATAAAAGGATCCTCGGATAAGAGCTCCATCACGCCAGCTGGAACCATAGGTACTGGAACTTTACTTTATACAGAAGGATTGTGCCTACCCTTCATATGTATCACAGAGCACAGCATATAAACAATTAAGGGACTGCTCCTATTTCTTCATTGCTATGCGTGATCAAGGAACATTTCACAGCCAAAATTACATTGTATTATTCTTCAAGTTTTCCTCTGCGTGATACAGATTGAGGACTTAGACACACAGACTGTCCCTAAAGGTAGCCAGGTTGAGGACCACTCCCCATTATCTGAATTTTAATTAGACTCTTGTATGTTTGTCTTTTGCCTTATTGATTTTGCTTATCAGTATGGCTATTTTTTATTTTATTAATAGAAAATAAATATGTACCATGTGTTCATTGTATATAAGTGTGGAATTTAGTCTTACTATTTTATAGCAAGGGGCATTATTTTACGATCCTAGCAAGCAGCAAATATCCATTTTCTGGAAGACTGGATATGGTCTAATCCTATTTCACATTTAAAATTGGCCTTCCCATAATTATTATTGCTTGCAAAATTTAACAACTTGCTGAATCAGCTGAATACATTTTCTTTACATGCACTTACATATGAAAATATAATTTATGGGGTAATTTCATTGATTCTGAACCAAATATTGGTAATTGAAGTCAGTTACTTAAGTCAGTTCTGAATAGGTACTACTGCAATGGAATGCAGCCGCCAGATACTGCATTCTGTGCAG
This sequence comes from Limnodynastes dumerilii, assembly GCA_011038615.1. NCBI lineage: Eukaryota > Metazoa > Chordata > Amphibia > Anura > Limnodynastidae > Limnodynastes > Limnodynastes dumerilii. The sequence continues at coordinate 12,423 of WWET01007460.1, forward strand.
AATGCAGCTTCCGCAGAAGGGGCTAGTCCACTCACTATGCATAAAGGATATGCATGGTGGGTGTGCATTGACATTTAAATTGTACTGTAAGGGTTTGGCTAAACCCTTATGTACAATTCAGTATTTGGCAGGAAAGGATTTCCATGTGGAATACTTAAGGTACGTTTTCTGGGCATGGATCCAGCATTCGCATGTAGGAGAGCAAGGAGATTACAAGGAGATTTCCTTGTATGCCTGCTTGGTTGTTGGATACCAAAATCTGTCTGGAGATACCCCTTGACTCTGGATCAAGCCCATAATACCTAAATAATAAACTGACTAGCCTGTAACAAATATAAGTATGCACATGTATAGAACAGAAGGAAAAGAACAAGTATGCAATATTTTACTCAAAATAAATTATAAACATATAGCTACTGAACAACCAAAGAGCATTGTCAAAGTCATGCAGATCAAAGAACTCACAAGCAGTTCCCTTCTCCACAGGTTTCCTTGGTATCATGCTGCACCTGACCACTGTTATGAATACCTGCAGCTAGGTACAAGGAATTGCAGAAGCCGATGTGAACGAAAAGAGGTTTATTGCAGGTACAGATTCCAGGTAATACACAGACAGGCAAGGCTGAGACAGACACAAGGTAAATGTTAGGGTGTGACGCACAGTAGCACCAGGATGCAAATTCTACCATCAGGTGGTCTTCACCATTGCCCCTGATGGTGGGGATGGGCTTTGCTGCACCCCAAGTAGTAGGTCGTTACCACTGGAGTAACTGTGCATAGAAATGGCATGTAAGACACCCTAGTGCAGAAAGAATACAAAATACAGTCACACAGACCAATCAGCCAACGATAAGAGAAAACCCCCACAGGAAAAGGAATGTACAAATCATAAAACCATAAACAAGGTAGGACAAGACAGTGCCAGTACTATGTACCAGAGAAGGGGAAATGCAGGATTGCAGAGACACTGCACCAGAGACAAGTATAGACCAAGCAGGTACTATGTACCATAGGGTAATGCAGGATTGCAGAGTACTGGGCCGTATTCAGACCTCCGGCCGCATTGCATTCCGGCGCAGTAGTTCATATCGGTAAACTCCATATAGGCAATGCAGCCAGAGGTCTGAATACGGCCCACAGTGTGCAGGAGGGAAGTATAGACAGAGCTGGTATTATGTACCGTAGGGTAATGCAGGACTGCAGAGACAGTGTGCAAGAGGTACGTATAGACAAAGCTGGTACTATGTACCATAGGGTAATGCAGGATTGCAGAGACACAGTGTGCCGTAGGTAGACACAGAAAGAGCAGGTACTATGTAGCATAGGGAAAAGTGGGATAGCAGAGACTCTGCACTGACTGACACTCTGGAGATGAATGGTAATGTCAGCAACAGAGGTGAATCAGGTGGGAAGCACAAGGTAAATCAGCAGACAGACAGGCTGAGAACCAACAGACAGGGAAACACTCACTCACCCTCACAACCAGGCAAGAGGACAAGAGGCAGGCTGGAAGGGGCAGGCTGGATAATGGAGAAGACACAGAAGGGGTCAGGAAGCAAATGCACAAAAGCTCAATGGCAGAGTAACAACAGCAGACAGACGGAATAAGACAGAAGCTGGAAGCTATGACCAGCAGAGAATGTTCCAGCAAGAGGCTATTTAAGGTTAACTCCCCCAATCAGCTATGGCAGACAGACACACCTACAGAGATTAATTAACCTGCAGCTGGGGTAAAACAGACACAGAAAACTAGCAAGGAACACACACTCTGCTAGGATGAACCTGCAGAGTAACAACCACAGGGGGCTCACAAACATTAGTACACAATGTGGTCTGTGTCCCACAGCACGTTACTCTTAAGCTTACCACTAGGTGCCTGTGTTTGCCAATGCCATCCTACATCCTCGACTATCCTGAATGCCAATACTCCCTACATTATAGGAGAACCCCCAGTCTACATGCTACAAGTCACACCCCATGGGTGCAGCTGGATTTAAGGTGGGAACTGTACTATCCCTCATCTGGCCCTTCCCACCACCCTGTTCCCCTAAATTAAACCAAGCAAGATAAGGACTCTTACCCTAGACAGTGGTATGTAGATTGCTTAAAAATGGCCTACTACACAGGCATAGTAAGTCATTTACTAAAGGATCACACCTTTCCTAAAGGACTACTGGCCTCAGCTTCTTTAGTGTGAATCCAGTCCATTGTGTTTACTCTAGAAACACACTTTAAAATAGCTCTAAACTCCCCACACCTTTGTAATAAATATCTACAACAATAAGCTTTATTGTAAATTGGCAGGGGTAGCGATTATTGTATCCAGAGACATCCCCTGCATATCAACAGTATCCAGCACATAATGGCAGGCAGCGTGTTGCTGATCAAGTGCTCAACCTTACCCTGATAAATGTTTACTCCCCTAACCAAGATCAACATTCCTTCTTATTGATTGTCCTACGAAAATTGGACTCTCATATGGAGGGTATCATGCTGTGTGGATGTGATCTTAACTGGATGCTAGACCCTCTTCTAACCTCTTGATCCCTCTTCATAGTCCAGCCCTTCGGAAGGCCACCATCGATCCAGATAGGTGCCTGGCTCAAGAAGCAACAGTCCCACCAGAAGGAACTGCTATTACACAAAATTTGTTCACTTGAGACCTCTTATATAGCCTCCCTCTCTGAATCTACTTTAGCAGAACACACTGAGGCATGCAAGGCCTTGAATATCCTACTCTCTAACTCTTCAAATTTGCCTACCACAAATGCCGGTACAGAATTTTTATAGGTAGTAATAAAATGGGTAACATGCTAGCTAAAGCCCTTAGAAAGCAGAGCACAGACAACTATATTGACTCCAGACAGGGCTTCGAGTGCATAAGACAGAAGAAATTGCAGAAACTTCCCAAGACTATTATTACAACTACTACAACATCCCTAGCGATTCTTAAACTTCCACTAACTTGCCATTCTCTTATCTAATTTAGTCCTATCTCAATAGAATTGAATACCCTAAATTATCAGAAGCTGATATAGTTCAGTTAGAACAACCATTCACAGCTATCCCTTTTGGAGTCATGGAGGCTCATATTACTGGTATGCCTTACTGTACATGGTGAGAGAACAGATCCAACCAGTGACGGCTGGTTAAGCCTAAACTAAAGAAAAAACATCTTAAAATCAAAACCAATGAAATCATAAAATAAAACACACGCTAAAGCTGGGGAGTAATCATAACCATGATCCTATGGGTAGAATAAAAAAAACCTGGATGTAAAAGTATGAACATGAAAGATGTGTATAGCAGAGGTGATGATGTTATCATCATCAGGAAGAAAAGTTAATGCACAACTGAATAGGCTTATGGTGGAAGAACTGGCCATACTGGGGTAAATAATTTTCAAACATAGAAACATAGAAAATGACGGCAGCTAAGAACCACATGGCCCATCCAGTCTGCCCAGTTGTTTATGTAAAACTATACTGACCCTAGATTCTATTAACCCTCAAATTAGTTTATGATTTAGGATATCCTTATATTTATCCCAAGCATGCTAAAACTGTTCTACTGTGTTAGCCTCAACAAGATGGGAGGCTATTCCATTTTTCGATCACCCTTTCAGTTAAGTAATTTTTCCTCACATTTCTCCTGAATCTACCACCCTCCAGTTTATATTCATGCCCTCGTGTTCTATTACACCTCTTCCTTCAAAAAATGCTACCCTCCTCTAAACGTTCACAACCCCCCTTGATATATTTAGCCTTTCTTGGTATGTTTTGTGACACAGACCATGGACCATTTTAGTTGCTCTTCTTTGCACACTATCTCATTTTTTTTATGTCTTTCTGGAGATATGGCCTCCAGAACTAAATGCAGTATTCTAGGTGAGGTCGTACCAACGATCTAGAAAGGGGCATCACTACCTCTCTATTTCTGCTACTAATTCCTCTCCCTATGCAACCAAGAATTTGACTTGCCTTTCTCTTTGCTTTGTTACATTGCTTAGCTACTTTAAAGTCACATGAAATAATGACTCCTAGATCCCTTTCCTCCTCAGTAGTTTCTAAAGTAGTGCCATTAATGATATATTGATCTTTTGGGTTTGTGTGCCCCAAATGCATGATTAGCACTTTTTGGCATTAAACTGCAGTTGCCACACTCTTGACCATTCCTCCAATCTACCTAGATTATCCCTCTTTTCTCTGCCCCTCCTGGCATGTCTACCCTTTACATATCTTTGTGTCATCTGCAAAAAGGCATATTTTCGCCTCAATACCACAGGCAATATCACCTATAAAAATATTATGATTGGTCTGATTCTACTGTGATCTCGTCATCCTCTGACTTACCAACCATTATCCTCAGTGATTTCAACATTCCCATTAATGATCCTCCTTCTCCTATTGCCTCTAAGCTTTTCTCTCTTACCTCATCTCTTGGCCTCTCCCAATTGATTGATTCTTCTACACATAAGGATGGTAATTGCATTGATCTTGTATTCTCTAAGCTATGCTCAGTAACTGATCTCAATAACTCTCCTCACCCTCTCTCGGACCATCACCTTATCACCTGCAAACTCTTCCACACCAAGTCTAACTCTATACTCTATAATTCAGCAACACCTACTCACACCCGAAGAAATCTTAATGCCATTCATTTTAACCAACTTTCTCAATTTGTGCAACAACTTCTATTTCCTGTCCCTAATTTCCTTTCTCTGGATGTAGCACCTAAACCAAACGCTAGGAGATATACTTTACCGAGTTGCTCCAGCTACACCCTTATGTACCACGGCGACTCAAATGTCAGCCGTGGCACACCAATGACACACGTAACCTTAAAAAACTCTCCCGCAAAGCAGAATGTTGTTGGCGCAAATCTCATCTGCACGATAACTTTCTGACTTATACAAACACCTATCACACTTATAGAACTGCCCTGCATAATGCCAAACAATCTTACTTTCAAGCTCTCATTTCTACTAGGCTTCTAATGCCTCTTTCGGACATTTAATTCTCTACTGAACCCTACTGTGCATAATCTACCAACCTTCATCAATGCCCAAGATCTTGCAATGTACTTTAAGGACAAGATTGACAACATAAGACAGGAATTATACCCTTTCTCCATCTTCTGGCACTATATCCTCATTCCATCTCACAAATGAAGAGGAAGTATGCTCTATTCTCCTCCTCCTACTCTACTACCTGTCCTCTTGATCCTTTACCCTCACAAGTCAGTCGATGCCTATCCTTTGTGTTTATTCCAACCTTAACTACAATCTGCAATCTCTCTCTGAAGACTGGTATCTTCCCCTCTTTATTCAAGCACGCACTGATTACTCCAATTCTGAAAAAACAAAACTCTGACCCAAATTCTCCCTCAAATTATCGGCCCATTTCCCAGCTCCCATGGCCCTCAAAGCTGCTTGAAAGACTTGTCTATACTCGCCTCACTAACTTCCTTACACATTCTTCTGGATCCTCATCAGTCAGGCTTTCGCTCTCAACACTCCACTGAAACTGCACTGACCAAAGTGGTCAATTATTTAAGTACTGCTAAATCCAAAGGTCATTACTCTCTTCTAATTCTCCTGGATCTTTCTGCTGCTTTTGACACTGTTGACCCCTCTCCTCATACAAATGTTACAATCAATAGGTATTCAGGACATAGCTCTTTCCTGGTTCACATTCTACCTCTCCAATTCCAATGTCCACTTTTCTGGATCTACCTCTTCTGCCCTTCCGCTATTTGTTGGGGTACCTCAAGGCTCAGTCCTGGCTTCCGTGCTCTTCACTAGATATACCTCTTCCCTTGGACAACTAATAAAGTCATTTAGTTTCCAATATCATCTCTACACAGATGATACACAAATCTATCTATCCACCCCTGAACTGTCACCAACCGTGCTGGCTCGTGTAACTGAATGTCTTTCTGACATTTCATCTTGGATGTCCTTACGCCATCTTAAACTTAATCTTTCAAGAGTTATTAATATATCCTTCTGCCAACAAGAGCTACCCACCTGGTCTCTCTATTTCTGTTGACAACACTGAAATATTCCCTACTCGCCAAGCTCACTGCCTAGGTGTTACACTTGATTTTGAACTGTCCTTTATTCCCCACATTCAATATGTTTCTAAATCCTGTTATATACACCTAAAAAACATTTCCAAAATTCAAATAAATCTCACAAGAAACTGCTAAAACTCTCATTCACGCACTAATTATCTCCCGCATTGATTACTTCAATGCCCTTCTTATTAGACACCCACAATATAAAATTACCCCTCTACAGTCTATATTGCATGCAGCAGCAAGACTGATCTTCCTTGCAAAACGCTCAACCAGAGCTAGTCCACTCTGTCAGTCTCTACATTGGTTGCCTGTAAACTACAGAATCAAATACAAAATCCTCTTGTTAACCTATAAAGCCATAAGCAATACTGCACCTGCATACATATCCTAACTTGTCTCAAGATATATCCCAGCACGTTTTCTCAGATCACCACAAGATTTACAACGCACTTCTGAACTTCATAAATGCTCTGATTTACAGTCACAGGACTTCTCCCGGGCTGCACCCTCTCTCTGGAATAACCTTCCTCACCCATTAAGACTATCCTCTACGCTACAAACTTTCAAACGTTCCCTTAAAACTCATCTCTATAAACAAGCTTATAAAATTCCACAACCTTCCTAAGCATTAAGTACCATATTAACTTCTTTTTTACACATTATTAACACAAACCCGCACACTCTCTCTTTCTATTCTACAATTCCCTCATCTTTGTTACCGACACTGCTGTGTGGCTGGATCATACAGAGCACTTTTGCCATATACCCTGGCTAGTCCATTGTGTGATATATAGCACTTGCCCTTATGTATCAAACCCACTGTCCTAGAGAGTGTAAGCTTGTGAGCAAGGCCCTCTTACCCATACAGTCTGTTTGTTATTACCCAGTCTTGTTTATACTGATTGTTACATTGTAAATCGCTACGTAATCTGTGGGCGCTATATAAAAACCTGTTAATAAATAAAATAAATTTACGCCTATGCAATAATGGCCTAATTTTGGTTGTATTTCTTAATACAGTATATCCTTTACAACCATTTTATTCCTCGATATTCCTGTTCCTGTCAATATTAACACACAGACATTCTTCCTAAAAACAATTTTTACAGGCAAACTGAATCAACACAAGATTATATGGGGCAAAAATATCATAACTCACTTTCATGGGTTTCAGTTGCACTTGAGTGATTTTGGAGGGGTCCACAACAGGTTTTGGACGTCGCAGTGTATCAAGTACATTTTGCCATTGTGGAGGAAGGCCAACAAATCTACCCTCTTTGGCGTCAAAGGATGTATGCACTCGATGCTCAAAATTAAGAGGAGCAGAGATCTCAGGTCGTTTCTTTTTCTTTTTGCGAAACATGATGTTAAACTGGAGAAGGAGAAAAACAATAATGAAATAAACAAGCACTTACATTAAAGTTAATGGGTTTTTATTATGAATATGTAGAATTGCCCTGCAATGTCATACAATCACTGAACACAGACTACAAAAATTTGACCACCAAAACAGGAATGTTAAAATGACACTTATGCCAAGGCCCATTTATGCAACAATTCACAATTGTATTTATGTTCAAAGCAGCAATGTTTAAAACATTATTTATGAAAGTGATATTAAAGAAATTTAAAATGAGAAACACAGCACTACATAAGCAGCCTATTACTATGCCTAGTCAACTTATACTTGACCTAATCCAGACTTTTTGCTTCCAATGGGCTTACGACAGTTTAAAGAAAGGGCAGATTGTAAATTTTAAAGTAGGGCTGTTCGTACAAAACTATGAGCGAGTGAGGAGACTGGCCTCCCAAATGATTGAAGTTGTATACCGTACTGGATCCCTACAGGCTCTGTTAGTCTTGATCTGGACCATTATTATTGACTTTATGTTAAAAATCGTAAATATAAAGAGTAAATAACATCATATGGTATGGTTAGGTGCACACTTGTTTACGTGGAAATATGATACTGGTTAATTTTTTTTTTACTTTTTGTCGGAGTGAAAATATGTAGATTTACTATATTTTGTTTATTAACAATACAGACTTAGTAAATGATTAACACACTTAAATTGTAAATGTATAAGATTTTCTGCTGTATTTTGAAACATACATAGAAACATAGCAAGTGATATAAGCAGATAAGAGCCTCGTGGTCCATCCAGTCTGCCCAGTTGTTTATTTAAAACTATACTGACCCTAGACCCTATTTACCCTTAATTTAGTTTAAGATTTAAGACATGTTTAAACTGTTCTACTGCGTTAGCCTCAACCATCTCAGATGGCAGGCTATTCCACTTATCTATCACCCTTTCAGTGAAGTAATTTTGCTGCACATTTCCTCTGAATCTACCACCCTCCCGTATATATTCATGCCCTTGTGTTCTATTATACCTCTTCCTTCGAAAAAATTCCACCCTTCTCTAACCGTTCACAACCCTTGATATATTTAGCCTTTCTTGGTATGTTTTGTGACATAGGCAATGGACCATTTTAGTTGCTCTACATTGCAGTCTCTAATGTATTTATGTCTTTCTGGAGATATGGCCTCCAGAACTGAACACAGTATTCTAGGGGAGGTCATACCAACGATCTAGAAAGGAGCATTACTACTTCTCTCTTTCTGCTACTAATTCCTCTCCCTATGCAACTAAGCATCTGACTTGCATTTCTCATTTCTTTGTTATACTGCTTGGCTACCTTTAAGTCACATGAAATAATGATATTGAGCTTTTTGGTTTTTGTTCCGCAAGTGCATGATTTAGCACTTTTTGGCATTAAACTGCAGTTGCCACACTCTTGACCCTTCCTCCAGTCTACTTAGACTATCCCTCATTTTCAGTACCCCTCCTGGCGTTTCTACCCTGTTATCTTTGTGTCATCTGCAAAAAGGCATATTTTCCCCTCGATACCTCAGGCAATATCATCTATAAAGATACACTGCTCAAAAAAATAAAGGGAACACTAAAATAACACATCCTAGATCTGAATTAATGAAATATTCTTGTTAAATACTTTGTTCTTTACATAGTTGAATGCGCTGACAACAACATCACACAAAAATTATCAATGGAAAGCAAATTTATTAACCCATGGAGGTCTGGATTTGGAGTCTTATCAATGGAAAGCAAATTTATTAACCCATGGAGGTCTGGATTTGGAGTCACCCTGAAAATCAAAGTGGAAAAACACACTACAGGCTGATCCAACTTTGATGTAATGTCCTTAAAACAAGTCAAAATGAGGATCAGTAGTGTGTGTGGCCTCCACGTGCCTGTATGACCTCCCTACAACGCCTGGGCATGCTCCTGATGAGGTGGCGGATGGTCTCCTGAGGGATCTCCTCCCAGACCTGGACTAAAGCATCCACCATGCATTATGTTTTTGATACATTAAGTTTAAGAGGACATCCAAGATAGAGACATTCAGTTATACAGGATAACACAGTTGGTCAGAGATCAGGAGTGGATAGGCAGATTTATCTATAATATGCAGAGATAATACTTAAATCCACAGATGTTGCACAGATTGAGAAAAGTTGGTTAATATTAATGGCGTTGAGATTTTTACCGGTGTGAAAAGGTTTTATAGAATTAGACAGCAAAGGAATAGGACTAGTGGGGGAAAGTTTGCAAGTACTAGTAGTCCTGCTGCTGGGTTGTTGCCCTCCTACGGCCTCCTCCACGTCTCTTGATGTACTGGCCTGTCTCCTGGTAGGGCCTCCATGCTCTGGACACTACGCTGACAGACACAGCAAACCTTCTTGCCACAGCTCGCATTGATGTGTCATCCTGGATAAGCTGCACTACCTGAGCCACTTATGTGGGTTGTAGACTCTGTCTCATGCTACCACTAGAGTAAAAGCACCGCCAGCATTCAAAAGTGACCAAAACATCAGCCAGAAAGCATAGGAACTGAGAAGTGGTCTGTGGTCACAACCTGCAGAACCACTTTAATTTTGAGGGTGACTCCAAATCCAGACCTCCATGGGTTATAAATTTGATTTCCATTGATATTTTTGTGTGATTTTGTTGTCAGCACATTCAACTATGTAAAGAACAAAGTATTTAATAAGATTTCATTCATTCAGATCTAGGATGTGTTATTTTAGTGTTCCCTTTATTTTTTTAAGTAGTGTATTAAATAGAAGAAAAAGTGCTGGATGAGCAATTGCAACAGCAAATGAAATGCAAATGAGATGGCTCCTGGTTAAAAAAAAAATATATATAAATTTATTGATAAACACAATATAATAACAATAAAATACAATGTGAATGGGTCCCGGGACATGGACAACACTATCTACCTAATCATTGGAGACATCTACTGGACTGTGCCAATTAAAAGGATGCATATGGATTAAAGTGCCTTTGTTAAATGGCTGGTCCAATAGAAGGTATAGTCAACCTTCACAACACCACTTTGACATATTATTGAAGAGTAATGTCACTCAATAGACGTTTTGTATAGCCAATATATGATGCAGCAAGCTTTTATAAAACTCTGTACAAATAGCACAAATTCAGCCACAGCGATGACAAGTGCCTCAGCGCCTCAAAAAACAAGATATTCTGTCCGGACTAGGATAGCTTGTAATGTTGTCTGTGGAACAATTAAGCAGATAACAGGTTGGTCTCACCAAAAAAACTGATTGTGAAAGCTGATTGCGCAAGTAGGTAAGTGCATCAAACCTTATCCGTCGATGTAATAGCAAGCGTGCAGCTTGGTAGGGAAATACGGCCACATCAGCTGTTCCACGGTATTAGGTTGAGACCACAGTCCACGTCTGTTGATTAGTGACACAGGTTCACTCCAGGAGATCATATACCTTTCGTGGTGGGTATCGGTGGATAATTACCTCCACATATTGAAGATGTTAACCAGTGAGAATACCCAGCTCTTTAGATGAAATCCTCTCTGTGTGATCACTCATTCACACGGGCGGGCAGCGCCGCACGGCTTCTTCCAGCCAATGTAGAACGGTGTCAATCAGACAAGGAAAGTTAAGTGCTGAAGTCTGTCCAAAGTAGGCAGGTGATGAATGTCCCTTTAGAACCCTAAAAAAATGCCTTAACGCGTTTCATCCCACGCTTGGGATTTCTTCAGAAGGAATTGTGTATTAAATAGTACTGGTCCAAGGACAGAACCCTGGGGTACTCCACTGGTTACATTACCATCCCCAGAAGGGATTCCATTTACTACAACTCTCTGTTGTCTGTCCTGTAACCAAGATTATATCCATGCAACTATCTTTAAGTCCAATCCCAAAGTTTCCAGCTTATTTAACAGTCTGCGATGTGGCACAGTGTCAAAAGCCTTACTAAATCAAGATAAGCTATGTCTACAGCAAAAATTTGAGCAAAAATTTTGCAAAAGCAGTCTTACAATAACCAGCGCTGAATAAATGGTATATCTAGAATAAAAGCACAGATTATTACCTGGTAATATGTTTTCCTTGACTCCACCATGTCAGCCCTGACCACTGGGTATGTTCTTCCCTCTTTGGAGCCATACAGGAAGAAAGAAGACACACCGTATATAAGCCTTCCTCTTCCACCTTCTGTGTCTTCCAATTTTCTCAGCTCTAAATAAACTGACAGGTTAACCTACCAACAACATAACTAATAAAATAACATGGGTCGGGTAATAACGGGCTGACATGGTGGAGTCAAGGAAAACATATTACCAGGTAATAATCTGTGCTTTCCTTATCCTCCCCATGTCAGTACTGGGTCATACCCTAGCAGTTCAGTTTTCACTGGGAGGGCGACCTTATGGTCAAACAATAATAAAACATAATTAGAATTAACTTAAACTTATTGCACTACTGCGCTCAATACTCGCCTACCAAACCTGGCATCTGCTGAGGCGAGGACATCTAACTTATAGTGTCTAAAAAGGTGTGAATAGATGACCATCCTGCCGCCTTACACAGCTCTTCTATATTGGCTGATTCTTTAGCCGCCCAGGATGTTGCCACTGCCCTTGTTGAGTGGGCCTTCAATGCTTTAGGAACTTCTTGTCCTTTTACTCTATAGGCTTCTGTAATGCACGATTTAATCCATCGTGCTATTGACTGTTTTGAAGCTGGGCCACCTTTTTTTTTTGCCTTCTATCAGGACGAACAACTGCTTTGTCCTTCTAACTAGCTTTGTCTTGTCTGTATAGATCTTTAAAGCTCTGACCAGGTCTAACATATGAAATTTCCTTTCTTTATCATTGCTTGGGTTAGCACATAATGATGGCAAAACCACTTCCTGGTTTAGATGAAACGAAGAGACCACCTTTGGCAGGAATTTTGGGTTTGTGCGCAATACTACCTTGTTCTCAAAGAAATTAAGATACGGAGGTTCAGCCCATAGTGCTTTTATTTCAGACACTCTTCTTGCCGAAGTAATGGCTACCAAGAAGGCCACTTTCCATGTCAGATATTTTAGGTGCACATCCTGCAGAGGTTCAAATGGAGCTTCTGTTAATGCATCGAGTACCATATTCAGGTCCCAGGGTGCTATTGGATCTTTATACTTGGTATTAATTCTTGTTGCTGCCTGGAAGAATCTGATAACATCCTTATGTTTTGCGAAATCTATTCCTGTCATAGCTGACAAAGCTGACACTTGTACCTTCAAAGTACATTTTAGCTAACTTTTTTTCTAGTCCTTCTTGCAAGAATTCTAAAACGGATACAACATCTGGTTGTTCTATATTCTTGTCCCTTGTCCAAAAGCAGAATTTCTTCCAGATTCTATGGTAGATGCTAGATGTAGATGTCTTCCTTGCAGCTAACATAGTTTTGATCAGGTTCTCTGAAAAACCTTTTATTTTTTAATGCTGTCCTCTCAGCAGCCATGCCGTCAATTTGAGCGAGGCAGGATTCTGATGTACCAGCCTCCCCTGGGTCAACATATCTTCTTGCACTGGCAGCGTCCATGGGTCGTCTACTGACATCCCCCATAGTTTTTGAAACCAAGGCCTTCTGGTCCAGAATGGCAAGATGGCGATCACTGTAGCTTGTTCGCTCTCCAACTTCCTGAGGACTCTTGGGATCATAACTGTTGGTGGGAACACATATGCCAGTCTGAAGTTCCATGGCACTGATAGAGCATCTGTGCCCTCTGCCTGTGGGTCCCTGTATCGAGAAATGACCCTCTTTGTTCTTCTGTTTTGTCTTGTTGCCATTAGGTCGATCTCTGGCTGTCCCCATTTTTGAGTGATCCTCCTGAATATACTGCCGCTGAGCTGCCACTCCGAATGCTGGATCATTTGTCTGCTTAGGACATCGGCCTGAACATTCTCTCTGCCCGAGATGTAAGTTGCTGTTAGTTCTAGCAGATTGACTTCTGCCCATTGTAGTACTGGCTTTAGTGCTGCCATAAGTGCCTGACTTTTTGTGCCACCTTGCCTGTTTATATAGGCTACTGTTGGCTTGTTGTCCGATTGGACATTTACCGCTTTTCCGCATAGGTGCGACTCCTGACAACATAAAAATTGTTCTATAAAATGGCAGCTTTCAACTTGTGTGAAGACATGAAGAACAGACAAATCAATTGGAATGAGAACACCAATAATGTATTTTCATATAATTGGGTGGACCGTCCCCCACTCAATTGGGGAGGGGATTTGTCACAGCTCATGTTTATGTTACAAAAGCAAACCAAAGCATGGTGGGAATTATCTTCTATGGAAAATTATCTTAAACACAAAATAACACCAAGAGGGTTGCGTCCCAAGGTATTTCCCACCTATGACCTGGTTACTGAGGATCTTACATTAGAGTGGGAGTCAGTCCTTCACAAATGTTCCACTGATCTAATGAGAGTGCTTATGAAGCATGATAATTTGATACTGGAACGATGTGAGAGAGATCCCGGAATTGGGAAAAAAACTGAAAGTATGGGAGAACAATGAGGAATTTTTGAAATCATATGAGAAACTTAAGATCTGAAAAGTTTTGAAGACCAGGTTATAGAGACCAAGAGATCTAAATTTCTGAGAGATAGAGAGGACTACTCCCTCAATAGAGTGTTTAATTGGACTAGAATGGTCTTTAAAAGACCTCAAAGACAACGCAGAACAGGGGGTCACTCATCTTCAGATCTAGAATCTTCTGGTACAGAAGATATGGGTGAATCAGAAAATCCTGGACCTAGTACACCACTTAGAGACGTTGATTTTTTAGGACAAACAACCCTCAAGACAAAGTAAAAGACAAATCAGAAGGGGGAGGAGGAAAAAATCAGAAACAAGGGACACTATAAGGAACGAAAGGCAGGTGGGACACACGTTCAAAGAGGGGCCAGAAACGCTTTTGATCAACAACAATTCTATGAGGATTATCAACCTCACAGATAGAATACTCACTCCTGACCATGTGAGCTTATTATCCAAAGGCCTGTCGTTTTCACCGGAATCACACATGAACAGGTTTATGTGGGAAAAAGAAATTATTTGCACACAAATTGTTACTAAAAAAAATTTTCTCTGAGAAGAATGACCATTTCTCCACACCCTCAGCTTCTCCATTAGAGTCCCCAATTGATAGAGGCCTTTCCATTTCGGATAGTGTATCTCTTAATCTTACAGAGGAGGAAATGCAAGCTCTAACTAATCTAGAGGATTTGGCTCAAGAATCCATCATTTCTAGTGGAAGTAGGAGCATTTGTAAGAAAAAATCGAGTTTTTTCTCCCCGGAACACAACTGCCCAGAAATTACTACATTTGTTCGCCTAGTCTCCAAGGATTTGGACATACTAAATGAAAACATTATTTGGAGTTCTCCTAAGTCTAACTTAAATATGAGGGAATTAGACGCCCTAAAGGAGATCCAAAAGTGGGACGATACCATTATTAAGAATTCAGACAAGGGAGGAAATATTGTCATTTGGTCCAAAACTATGTATATGACAGAAGCCCGTAGACAGTTAGATAATCAAGATTGTTACATTAGACTACCAAGCGATCCCACCACTCGTTTTAAGCAACAGTATGAATTGATGATAACTGAGGCCTACCAGCATGGTACCATTAACAAAACAGAATATCGATTCTTGCTAGTAGACAAGCCCACTATACCAACGTACTATATGCTGCCCAAGATACATAAAAATGAGAAATATCCACCAGGGCGACCCATTGTGTCGGGCATTAACAGTCTTACAGAACAGGCTAGCAAGTTCTTAGATATTCATTTGAGAAGATTTCCTACAGCCTTACCTTCCTATCTGCAGGATACGACCGACATTTTGAAAAAAATTTATGATGTGACTTGAAAAAAACTCATGGTTGGTGACATGCGACATAGTCTCTCTATACCAGTATAGAGCATGAGTATGGTATAGGGGCAGTCAAGTACTTCTTACAGAAGGAAGGGGAGTCAGAATTTGCCAATCTGCTGGTACAATTATTGGAATCTGTTCTCACCAAAAACTACTTCGTGTTTGAAGGCAAATTTTATCTGCAGTGCCGAGGCACTGCGATGGGGGCAGCTTGTGCCCCCACGTACGCGAACACGTATCTAGGATGGTGGGAGGAAACTGTAGTGATGGGAGACAAATGTGAAAGATTTGCTCCATATCTCACTGTCTGGGCACGTTATATAGATGATGTGTTCATCATATGGGATGGTACTAAAGAACTTCTCCTAGAGTTCATACATTGTCTTAATAACAATAATCTAAACCTGAAACTGACCATGGAGATGAGTCAGGAAGAGGTAACTTTTCTGGACATAACGATCAAAGTGAATCAGGACGGAACTTTATCATCAGATCTATATAGGAAACCTACAGCTACTAACAGACTTTTGCATTATGATAGTTCCCATTTTCCACCTGTCTTAAAAGGAGTCCCCAAAGCAGAATTTTTGCGGTTACGGAGAAACTGCTCTGATAATAATACTTTTAAACATAGAGCAGAAGAACTGACACTCAGACTGATAGAGAGAGGCTACAGCAAGAGATGTATCAAGAAGGCTAGAAAAGGAGCCTGGAGAACTAACCACTCCACTCTTTTATATGGTAGCAAAGCAATGAAACTCAAAGATGATGGGGTTATGAGATTTGTAGGGGATTTCTGCAGTGAGTGGCAGCAAATACAAAACATCATACAGAAACATTGGTCTATTTTAATGACTGATGAAATTTTATCAAGTAAACTTGGAAATAGGGTACAGATGAGTTGGAGGAGGAGCCGTAATCTTAAGGACAAACTTACTCGAAGTCACTTTGAGAGACATCCGAAAACTCGACCAACTTTATTGGGTTAATTTCCATGTGGAAAATGTAAAGCCTGTAATTACATGAATCCCACACAAAAGGTCATGGACATAAACAACAAATCGCTTGAGATTAAAGACTATATCAATTGCAATAGCAAGAATGTAATATATTGCTTAGAGTGTCCATGTCACCTGCGATATGTGGGTATGACCTCACGGCCTCTGAAACAGAGGATCTTGGAGCATGTGGGCTCTATTCATAATGCAGATAGGGATCTATCTAGAATGAAGAAACTTACCTCAGTGGCCAAACACTTCCAAAATAAACATGGTGGGGATTGGAGAATGATTCAGGCTTTTGGTTTGCAAAAAATATCCCTAGGCATTAGGGGAGGAGATGTTTCACAGAAACTTCTTCAAAAGGAAACTGAGTGGATTTTTAGATTGAGTACCCTCCATCCTGGAAGGCTTAATGAAGAGATGTTATTCTCTGCTTTTTTGTAAATCCACTTGCCATTTCTTTGGAATAATATTTATAATCTTTGTGTAAATTTGGGCGATTATCTGAGTTGACAACATTTAGTTTGACCAGTCATGTTTATATTTTGACAACGCTGTACAATATATGGAGATTTACTATGGGTTGCATATCTTTATGAGTAGACAATGGACTTACATTTATTAGAGAGAATCTATGCAACCTGACTTTATCTAATATAGACATATGGACAATGCTATAGAAACCACATTTTACTGTAACTATTCTCAGTGTTCAATGTTTAGTATTTTCAGTAGGATTATTTTTATATTTTGATTAATTATAGGTCACTGTATTGTATAGGTTTATGTGCACAATGGTTCTTTCTCGCATATAATTCTTTTATGCTGTTCACTAAGAGTTCACAGGATATGATCACAAAATTGAGTGTACGGTCACTCACATATTTATTATTACTTTTATTATTATTATCATTAGAAGTATTATCACTGACACTATGAATTTATTTTATTTTATTTTTAATCTATATAGTATACACAATTATGGTATAATCACCCTCTACACTTTTTGTTTTTGTTTTATATACACAATATGACTGTAGCAGTGATAATTACATTTTCACATATTATTTGTATTGATCAGATATCAATATTTTTTAATATTTTTTAATAGTTCTCAATAAAATGGTAGGATTATTATTCTATTTCCACTAGTAATTTATATGATTAGTTTTTATTGTACATTTTTTTATCACACTTTATTTTCACATTTCATATTTTCATCTATTTCACGTATCTATTATCCAATTTTATTACTCTATCAATGAAACGGCAGATCAATTGGTTTGTTTTTGGTGGTTGTTATTTACTAACCATATGTGGGATGGGGTTTCTTTAATATTTATTTATGTGACTTCAGTACATTAATGTAACAAATGATATATTGCTCTCACACGTGGTTGTACATCCTATGGCTGTTCCGTTGCTTTCTTTAACACAATCTAATTCATCATATTATATTAAAATTGATTTACATGGTTTGGTTAATAATTTTACATGTTGAGTAAGACTTTTTATGTATGGACATACTCCATTTTGATGTGATTATTATTGTGATAGGTTAATTCAGACGTCTATCTACTGCTGTCACCAATTACTGAAGAGGTGGTACTATTTAATGAGACACCTGTGTTGCGTACAGGTGATGTCCTATGATTAAGCATCCTGGCGAAATGCGCGTTAGGACGGGAGATTGGCTGTGCACAAACCCTCTCCATGCTTATGTAGTGCCTACGACCCGCAATATAGCTCAACTCACCCTGCATTTATTAGTAATTCCTAGGCGGCAATAG
>WWET01007460.1:30582-44603 GCA_011038615.1 Limnodynastes dumerilii
CGGCATTAAGAGGCTCTTCCTGTAGGAATGATGCAGCCTTTTGCAACTCAGTAAATAGCGCTAATTGAACAGTCTCTGTACCAAGACGGGTGTTTAACCTGCTGAGTGTATGCCTATATGGGACTGTCCTTTTAGCAGCATTGCTAATGTTTGATTCAAACAGCAGAGCGCTATAGGCTGTATATTTGGAGCCGCTTACTAGACTATTGGATCTAATATTGGGGACCATAGATTAACCAAGGATTTATTCCTTGTAATTTTTTATTTAAATTCTGTCCTCCAATAATACAGTTTAGTGCTATAGGCTTTGTATTATTAACCACTGATACCGGACTAATAGACATCATACCAGGGACCTTTTGTCAGCTAAGGACGTTTTCCTGGCAATTATTAAATAATTTTTTGGATCCCTGATACTTTAATATCACTAGCCTGGACCTTTTTGATTTCTTTGTGGTTAATACTTAAGGGTGTGTGTAATGATAATTTGGGCAATTAGTGAGGCACCACATTGTTTTTAACTATTCATCAGTGTTACACTGCAAGTATTCTATGTTTTTTTTAATATTTTGCCGTTCTATCCCTATTATTTTTTAAGATATACTTAATAAAGTTTGATATTTTATTTTTTCATTAGATATAAGCTTTAATAATGTTAACAATATTAATGAGCCCCGGAGTGCAGTTATAGACGCTCTTGTTGGGACAACCACTTGTTCTGATTCTTTTTTTGCAATCATATACTTTTCCCTCTGTGCACCTCCCAGATGTTGGGAAGTGGTCCTTATATGAAATTTCTTCTCTTTATCATTGCTTGGGTTAGCACATAATGATGGCAAAACCACTTCTTGATTTAGATGAAACGAAGAGACAACTTTCGGTAGAAATTTTGGGTTTGTGCGCAATACTACTTTGTTTTCAAAGAAATTAAGGTACGGAGGTTCAGCCCACAGTGCTTGTATTTCAGACACTCTTCTTGCCGACGTAATGGCTACCAGGAAAGCCACCTTCCATGTCAAATATTTTATGTGCACATCCTGCAGCGGTTCAAATGGAGCTTCTGTTAATGCATCAAGCACCATATTCAGGTCCCAGGGTGGTATTGGATCCTTATACTTTGTATTAATTCTTGTTGCTGCCTGGAAGAATCTGATAACATCCTTATGTTTTGCGAAATCTATTCCTGTCATAGCTGACAATGCTGACACTTGTACCTTCAAAGTACTATTGGCTAACTTTTTTTCTAGTCCTTTTTGCAAGAATTCTAAAACGGATACAACATCTGGTTGTTCTATATTCTTGTCCCTTGTCCAAAAGCAGAATTTCTTCCAGATTCTATGATAGATGCTAGATGTAGATGTCTTCTTTGCAGCTAACATAGCTTTGATCAGGTTCTCTGAAAAACCTTTATTTTTTAATGCTGTCCTCTCAGCAGCCATGCCGTCAATTTGAGCGAGGCAGGATCCTGATGTACCAGCCTCCCCTGGGTCAACATATCTTCTTGCACTGGTAGCATCCATGGGTCGTCTACTGACATCCCCATAGTTTTTGAAACCAAGGCCTTCTGGGCCAGAATCGCAAGACAGCGATCACTGTAGCTTGTAGCTTGTGGGTCCCTGTATCGAGAAATGAACCTCTTTGTTTTTCTGTTTTGTCTTGTCGCCATTAGGTCGATCTCTGGTCGTCCCCATCTCTGAATGATCCTCCTGAATACACTGTTGTTGAGCTGCCACTCCGAGTGCTGTACCATTTGTCTGCTTAGAAAATCGGCCTGAACATTCTCTTTGCCTGAGATGTATGTTGCTGTTAATTCTAGCAGGTTGACTTCTGCCCATTGTAGTACTGGATTTAGCGCTGCCATAAGTGTCCAACTTTTTGTGCCACCTTGCCTGTTTATATAGGCTACTGTTGGCTTGTTGTCCGATTGGACATTCACCGCTTTTCCGCGTAGATGCGACTGGAATGCTATTAATGCTTGATTTACTGCTAACATTTCTCTTAAATTTGAATGTAGCTTTCCTTGCTGTTTTGTCCACAGTCCTTGAGCTATTTGCCCCATGCAAACTGCACCCCATCCTAGGCTGCTCGCATCTGTTGTCACTGTTATCTTTGGAGGCATCTTGAAAGATCTGCCTTCCCTTAGAGCTTGGTCGTTGAGCCACCACCTGAAGTCTTGTCTTGCTTCTGGTGACACTTTGATTATTTGAGACAGATTGCTCGAGTCTCTGTCCCATTGTCTCAATAGGCATGCTTGCGCTGCCCTCATGTGAAAACGTCCCCATGCTCTTGCCTCCAAGGCTGCTGACATGAGTCCTAAAACAACCATAAAGTCCTCTACAGATGTTTGTGAAACTCTTAGAATTGACTGTAATTTCTGCATCAGTTTCTTGGTTCTTATCTGTGTTAACGCCACTGTCATGTGTGCAGTATTTATCTGGAATCCTAAGTACTTTACTGTTGTAGATGGGATCAGAGTACTCTTCTCCAGATTTATCAACCATCCGTGTTGTCTGAGAACTGTAATTACTCGGCTTGTATGCAAGTATACTCGAGAGTCTGTATCTGCCGCGATGAGGATGTCGTCTAAGTATGGCCATAGACATATTCCTTGCTAACCCAAAGGGCAGGCTTGTAAACTGGTAATGTTTTCCGAATATACAGAACCTCAGAAATTTTCTGTGTCCCACATGGATTGGAATGTGCAGATAGGCGTCTTTCAAGTACACCGATGTCATATACATCCTGGGTTTGAGATCGGGTACAATGTTTTTTACAGATTCCATCTTGAATGTTCTGATCTTTACCGATTTGTTCAGACCCCTCAGGTCCAATATCGTCCGAAAACCTCCACTTGCCTTCTTTATAACGAAAAAGCGAGAATAGTAGCCTCGAAAGTGTTCTTTGCGTGGTACAGGTACCACAACCTTTTGCTGCAGCATATTCTGCAGACTTATTGCCTTACTTCTCTCTCTTCCAGTTGTGTTGGCACTGAAGATATTGTAAAGAAAGTTTTTGGGGGATTGATAAATTCTATTTTGTACCCTGAAAGGATGATGTCCAAAACCCATTTGTCTGTGGTGGTCTTTTCCCATTGAGGATAGAATCCTTGGATCCTGCCACCTACTGCACTCCCCTGTTGTCTTGCATCATTGGGCCATATTTCTGAGGTTTGTAGAGATGTCTCTTCCGCGTTGACCACGAAACCCATACCAAGAAGTTGATGACTGCCCCCTTCTGTAAGGTCTCCCTGGCCTGTAGGCCCTTGCTTCCTTGAATTCTGCCGCCTTTCCTTTATAGGATTTGCTGTAGAAAGCCTTCTTGGTGGCTTTATCCTGCGGCAGCCAGGACGATTTACCACCTGATGATTTGGAGATGATGTTATCCAACCTTTCTCCAAACAGATATTCCCCTTGGAATGGCAGGGACAGTAGTCTGTTTTTTGATTGTGAGTCTGCAGCCCATGGCTTCAGCCATAATGCTCTTCTAGTGACTGTGGCATTTCCTCCTGCCCTGCCTGCCAGTCTTACAGCATCCATGGAAGCTTCACAGAGAAACTCCACCGCTAATTGCACATCTTGTATAGATTTATGCAGTTCAGACCTCTTCACCCCATCTAAAAGGTTACCTTCCAATTCATTGCACCAACTTCTGAGTATTCTAGAAGTAATTGCCATAGCTGCTGCTGGCCTTATCGTTGCTCCTGCAATGGAATACTGTTTCTTTAAACCCACTTCAATTTTTTTTATCCATGGGATCTTTGAATATAACCGCATCTTCCAACGGCAGTGTGGTTCGCTTGGAAATTCGGGCTATTGCAGC
Organism: Limnodynastes dumerilii; assembly: GCA_011038615.1. NCBI lineage: Eukaryota > Metazoa > Chordata > Amphibia > Anura > Limnodynastidae > Limnodynastes > Limnodynastes dumerilii. Next base: position 34,402 of record WWET01007460.1, read on the forward strand.
ATCCACCTTTGGTGGCTTGTCCCACCTTTTACTGTCTTCTTCAACAAACGGGTATAATTTTGCGAATTTGTTAATATTCGGTAACCTCTTATCCGGTCTTTTCCACTCTTCGCCAATAGTATCCTTTAATACTTGGGACAGGGGAAATGGCTAGATCTCTCTTTTGATTCCTTAAATAAAAGACCTTTTTTTGTTTGTTCTTTAGTCTCCTCGATCTTTAACGATTTATTAATTAATTTAATTAAATTTTCTACCAACACCGGATTAAAGCTTGCTTCTGCCGACGAATCCTCAGATCCTCCTTGCGACAACTTGAACTATCAGATAATTGTTGCTGTTGCTCTAGCACCGACTCTTCAGATGCCTCACTTGCATTAGACCTGGACCTTTTTCTGGACATTTTTTTCAGATCTTCCTACAAAAGTTTCCGCCATTGTAGACTTCATTAATTGTACAAATTTTAACATTTGCGGTGTTGGTTGTTCCTCTTTACCCAAACATTCCTCACATGTTAGTTCAGTAGAATTTTCAGGTAATTGTTTATCACAAAAAGTACATTTTTCAGTGCGTGTTTTCTTATGTTTAGGTAAAGGATCTCTTTTCCCCTTGCTGGTCTCCGACCTGAAATAAAAAAACTAGCTAACTATATCTTACTAAAAAAGAAAGTATACTAGCACACAGCTGATAATAACAAGGCTCACCCAGACCTCCTTGATTGAGACAGTTTTTGTTCAGTATTGCTCATGATGGATAATACACAATATGTTGGTCCAATCCTGGCCAATTCAATAAGTGTGTAACAGCAATGCCTGTAGGTGACATTATTATTCCTCATGAAAATGCAGCCATTTATAAAATGCAGTCTTGTAAAACAATCTTATTGCAGCTCAAGTGTGCATAAGAAGCATCTTCCTACCTTCGGCAGTTGCAGAAAAGTGATCAGCTGAATGCAGGTTGCTGCTCCGTCCAGAATACACTGCCGTCCAGAATACACTGCTGTGCTGAATGAGCTGCTGGGGCTTTGAATTTGGCGCCTTAAAAAGCGCCCACTGATTACGTCATCCTCCCGCGTTCACAGCTGATTCACCCGGGGTTACGGCTGCACTGAGACATCAGCGAAGTGTCTCCTGCCTGTGCGCCGCTGACATACTTCCTGTACGCCCTCAGACCGCAGTAGGGGCGCACATATGGAAGCTGGCCTGCATGTAGCGTGGCCGAGGCCGGTCTAACCTCCAGCTCTCCCTCCTGTCGCATCGCGAGGGGAGAAACTGCCGCTGGATGAGACAAAAAAAAAAAGGTACTCCAGGATACACTACCCTATCTAACGTACTCCCCTCTGGCTCCTAACAGGAAGAAAGAAAGGACACAGAAGGCGGAAGAGGAAGGCCTTATATACGGTGTGTCTTCTTTCTTCCTGTATGGCTCCAAAGAGGGAGGAACATACCCAGTGGTAAGGGCTGACATGGGGAGGATAAGGAAAAAGAGATTACACTAAACTAGATGAACCAAATCAATAGTAGAAACGATGGGTTTATAAGAATAAACACGTTTAATATCTTATAGCACACACATAAAAACAATTAAAATGTAGAAATGAATGTTATTGCACCAATGCCTTCTATATAGTAGTAGACTATGCTGACTACTATAATAGGGGAATATAATAGTCAATTTTAAATCACTTGCTGGATGTCAAAATCATAAACAAACATAATGACCATGGGCTGGATCCAGACCTTGATAAGTGCATGAAGTTAGTTCCTCCTGGGCTAAACCATGTTGATTGCAGGGGAGTCATCTATTGCAAACAGTATTAGAGTTCAGAGGTGTTGTTTCCTATCCCAAGTTTAAATAACAGTGTGATAGTAAAGCTTTTCAGTATCTGTGTGCAGTAAGCAATTCAGAGATATATCCCTGCATGCAAAGAATACAATTAACTTGGCTCCCCCTGAAATCAACATAGTTTAGTCCTTGAGTAACAAAGTTCATGCACTTAACAAGGGCTGGATCCAGCCCCATGTGTTTAGTGGAGGGATCAATGCCGGATATGTATATATAAAAATTGCAGAGAAATAAAGTCAATTACTACACTTTGGCCAGATTCAATTAGCCGCGATAACGGGAAAAAGGCAAAAGTAACCCAAAATTTTTTGCAGAATTAGCTTTGCACCGCCAAATACGCTGCTGCGAAGCTAATTGAATCTGGCCCTATGTGTGGAGCACAATGAGGACCCCGAAGTTGAGTCCCAAAGCCGGAAAAGATCATCACTAACCAGGGCCGCCCTCAATGGTAATGGTAAACTCTCGTCCCAGCTCAAATGATAGTCACACTTGACTCTTGACACTTTGCCATGTGGATCCTTCAATTACGGAAACATATAGTATTATTATTATTAGAGTAAACGTAGGAACGTTCTGATTAAGAACTTTATCAAGCCATGGAGGAAAGTGCAATTGAACAGACTGTGCTATCGACTCTCTTTAAACGTTGCACAACGTTTAAATAATTAGAAATTCCTCTCCCAGATGAATTAACCCATCATTTCACAACACAATTTATAACAATGAACAAAAAATTCTCATAAATAGTGCCATTTATTTAAAAACTTAACATTCTAATAATATTAAAAGGATCATCAAGAATAATTATAAATTCTTATTAACTGATAATATATTAGGAAACATTCTACAAGAAACTCCCAAATTCATTTTTAAAAAGAATAAAAACTTAAAAATGATGCTGGTCCCCAGCCAATATAAACGTCCCAGTAAGATTTCTAGTTGTTCTACTTGGCTATCAAAAGAACCTGTAGGGTGCTTTAAAAATGCAGAAAATTAGTTTGTTTAACCTGTCAATATATTTAAAATAAAATTACTTTTATTAAATCTATTGTCAATAATTATCAATATAATTTAACTCAATTTATCAATTTTGAGTCCACATATGTGATCATATGTGATCTATATGCTGCAGTGCTCCTATTCACTGCAGTATATAGGTTGCACCAGGAGATCCCTTAAATCACGATTTAGAGAACGAAGGACCAACATTAGGAGGAGCCTCCTTACTTAGTGTTTCTAAACATTTTTATGAAAAACATAATAGTGATTCTAAAGCTCTATAAACAGACAACAAGAAGAGGCGATAGGTTTGCTAAACTGCATTGCAAGAGTTGTCTTGGATTTTTAAATTTCGAACATTATACCTCGATGGTCTTAATGAAGATCTTGAATTTTCAACGATTAAAACATAATTACAATTTTTTTTGTCAATTATTTGTCAATTTGTTGACTTCGCTTTCTATCATATGTCATTATTTTTAGCATGGCTCCTGAATCTTATATATAATAAACACAATAAATGTTAAGTTTTATTTGGTGTGCATATAAAAACAGTGGCCCCTTTTTTTTTTTTTTTTGGGTGTGAAAACAGTTGCCCTTTTTTTTTTTTTTTTTTTTTTTGAGACCTCTTAGTTCTCAAAATACCAGTCTAATATATGTGACTTGCCACTATATTGCACCCTGAGCTACCCAATTAACCCTCAGATATATCTATACTATTCATTTCAAATGTGGTTAAAACCAGGCTAGCTACCCTTCTTGATGCCTTTTAGACATAGGCCTCAACAGAACACGCAATTGTTCAAAAAAGTCAGGAGAGGGAATATCAAACAAAAAAGAGGATCAGGACAAGGGCATCTTAAAACCCTCTAAACCAGGGAGAAACAAGAAGCCTTAGATCAGATGAAAATCATTAATTTATCTACCAGAACACTATCTCCTATACATACTCAAATTCTTAGTAAGGGCCTTTCTTTCTCACCCTCCAACAATATGGATAGGGTGGAATGTGAAATGGACTTGTTCTAAAAAAATTTTTGGCGAAACGTACAGAGGTCCAATCTCATGATAATCAAGATTTTGATAACACTTCTTCCATGTCTAATGAAGAAGAACAGGCCTTACTTTCTCTTGAACAAGAGTCTGTTACCTCTTCCTCTCAAACTTTGACATGAAAGTCTACCTTCTGTCCAGACTATGCCATATGTCCCCCAGTAAAAACATTTTTTAATCTTGTATCCCAGGAATTTGCTAAACTCTACTTTCAAACTAGCAATAAAATTATTACCAACAATCTAACCAAAAAAGAAATGATTGCCCTCAACGAAATGCACAAATGGGATGAAATTATTAAACCCACTGGTAAAAGGTGGAACCTCGTTATCTGGCCAAAACAAGTGTATATCGTGGAAGCTGAAAGACAGCTCAGCAACCGTGCTTGCTACACACATCCTATTTGATCCTACTGACAAATTCTTGGCAGAATATCATATTTTACTCAAATCGGTACTAAATAATGGCATAAAAAAAAAAAAAAGATGATTATGGGTAGACTTCCCTCATGTAGCGACCCTCTACCTACTCCCAAAGATTTACAAAAATGAAAGCCAACCTCTGGGACGTCCGATTGTCTTGGGAGTAGGATGTCTAACTGAGGCAGCAGGTCGCTACATTGACCACCATTTATGCCATTTAGTTGGCTCATTAACATCCTATGTTCACGACACCTCTGATATCCTTTGTAAACTAACTGATGTACAAATTGATTCAGATACTCTGTTAGTGACATTTGACATTGAGGCTCTTTACACGAGTATCAGCCATGAATTTGGATTACAAGCCGTCAAGTATTTTTTGAATAATCAACAACAATCAGACTTCAATGAATTCCCAATTGAATTATTGCAGTTTGTTCGGTCTCGAAATTACTTCACATTCGATGGACGTTTCTATGTGCAAGCCCAGGGGACGGCGTGTGCTCCCACTTATGCCAACCTCTTTTTGGGGTGTGGGAGGAGAAAATAGTTTACCCACTTACTTTATTTCAGTCCCACGTCGTCCTCTGGGCATGCTATATAGACGTCATCTTCCTAATATGGAACAGCACAACAGACACCCTTTTAGAGTTCATTTCTAGTCTAAATAACAATTTAAATATTACCATCACATATGGGTTCCATTGAGACTGTCGAGTTCCTAGAAATAACAATTAAACGTACACCCAATGGGTACCTTGCCACAGATATGTTTCGGAAAAAAATGGCCACAAACAACATTCTGTTACAATCCAGTTCATATTTACCCTCCACTGTATGCAACATTCCCAAAGGAGAATTCTTACGTACTAAAAGAAACTGTTCTACGCCTGCCAACTTGAAAATACGGGCGGATGAACTTCGCACCAGTCTTTTGCAGAGGGGCTTTAGCAAACGCTAAGTACGACAAGCATACAACTCAGTCATGAAGTTAGACAGGCGGCAGCTACTACAACCTTCAACACGTAGCAATAAGATATGTGGGTAGATTTTGCAATCAGTGGAAATCAATACAAAATATCTTAAATAAATATCTCTCCATACTTCAAGTTGATGATGACCTCAAAGAAATTTGTAAAGATCCTATTCAAGTAAGCTGGCGCAGATCTGACAACCTTCGCGATCACCTAGTATAAAATCATTTTAAAAAGCCAAATTCCTAAAGTTCCATTTGTACAGGGCTCCTACCCATGCGACCACTGTAAATGCTGCAATCATTTTGTTATAAATTCAATCAAACACATACCATCAAGGGATTTATCAATTGCTCTACACCTAGGGTTGTATATTGTATCACATGCCTGTGTAACAAGACTTATATAGGCCAGACAAAACGAGCCCTCATGGTTCGTATTTCGGAGCATTTAGGTAATATCCGCCATGCTCCCTCTGACTGTGAAATTTAAAACCCTTAGTAGTGTTGTACGACATTTCATGCACCACCATCGAAATTCTGATGATGGAATTAATGTCTACGGTATGTGGAAATTACAGAGGAATATCAGACAAGGGGACACAATCAAAACCCTCTTACAAAAAGAGGCATCACTTATCTTTCTAATGACTACTACATATCCTCACGGTCTGAATGAGAAGAACAAATTTTCTTCTTTTTTGTAAATAATTGCATTTTCCATCTTTTCCCTAATTGATACATCTATAAATACTTCACTGGATAACCTTTTATAAGATTTAGGAGTAACCCTAGTATAGGACTTTGACTAATAGATCACAGCTATAACGCCGAATCCTTACACATCTGGCTTCTACATGGAATTTGAGTCTGCCCCATTATATCATTATGACATCTAAACTTATATGTGATTTACTGTATTTATACACATGATTTTGTCATAATTGCTGATTATTGAGTGATTTGCTCACTTACGTGCATTTACAATTCCATATTTATGATGGGATATTTGTTATTATTGTTACACTCGGCAGGAGGAATCCTAGCAGAGTGTGAAGTTCTCCCTCTGATGCTAGTGTCTGATTTTCCTCAGCTGTCTGATAATTAGCCTCCTTTGCCTGGGCTTGCTGCTGATTGGTGGGAGGTCCTTTAAATAGCCTTACCTGGGAACACTCCCCTGTCGGCTATAGACTCTGTTTTCCAGTATCTGTGCCTGCCTTGTACTTTGCTCTTGTTTGCTTATTTCTGATTCCTGAGTGCCCTCCATTGTCCAGCCCTGGTCCTTGCCTGTTACCCTCTGTGTACCAATTCCTCCTCACTCACCTTATTGTATTATTCCTTTTTGTATTTGTTCCCTGCCTTCTCCTGATAGCCTGTGTTTGTAGTGAGCGAGGTCTCTGTTTTGTGTTTATTGTGGTTTGTCACAGTGCAGTGTCTTCTTGTACTACTTTTGCTAGTTACCCCCACTTTATCTTATCCATTCCCTGCTGCCCTGTTTTCCCCTTCCGGGTATTCTCTAAGGGGCGTAACCTGACGGATTCCTATCAGCTCCAGTCTATCCCCACCATCAGGGGCTCTAGCGAACACTCGGTCCGACATCAGGATCTACAAACTGAGCTACCCGGCTTCCTCTCTCTCTCTTGCTGGTCACCTCTGTTCTCTGTCGAGGTAAACCAGGGGTACCATTACACCGACATCAACCTCTCCAGACGGCCACCTCGGTTCTCAGTTCAGGTAATTCCGGCGGTGCCGTAACAGTTATTTTTTATTAATAGGGTGCCCTTAATATTATATAACAATGAGATCACTACACCCATATACTCCCCAGTGGGAATCATATAAGGCTTTACTTGAATCTACAATCCTCTCCAGGGATTACGAAGTTAAATCTCTAAAATCCCCTATTCCAGTATATTATCAGTGCAGCAATTCATTCATTTTTTGAACTTCTTTCCTATCTTAGTGACTCATAAAGTATTATTACATCTACCTATAAACTATACTTATGACTTATAAATTAACATACCGTTACTCTGTTTTAGTTTACTGGCTTTACGCAACAGTTTCAATCCTGTCATCTCTACTGATTAAGATTGACAGGTTAAGCGCATACATAGCAGGCACTTACCTCTGAAGCATCAGCCTTGAGATAGCCACCAGGCAAAACGCGCACGTCGGCAAGCATCCACATGGACTTCAATTCTTCTCTGCTGCACACCGTCTTTAGCTTATGCCCCTCTGATCCGCCGATTCCAGTGCTCCGGTCCCTTTGCATCAGTGACAGGGTGAGTCAGGGCTCCCCTTGGGAGGGAAGTACTGCCTTGTGGTGGTTTTTTTGTTTTACTTTTTTATTTTCTGATCTAGGGTTAACGTAGTTACTTTCCTCAGTAGAACTCCACAGTGAATGGAAACTACTTTATTTCTACTGTAGCATAGCCAATGAAGACTGGGGAGTTATTATAACTAATTATTATATTTTATTTTTGGCTCACATTTAATTATTGGAATATTTAATACCCCTTTTATTTTGGTGTGCAGCAGATGCATTTTTCTTTTAACAATTTTTTGTCAATTTGTTGACTTCACTTTCTATTACATGTCATTATTTTTCGCATGGCTCCTGAATCTTATATTTTATAATTAACACAGTAAATGTTAAGTTTTATTTGGTGTGCATATAATAACAGTGGCCCCTTTTTCCCTTTTTTTGAGACCTCTTAGATCTCAAAATACCAGTCTAATATAAAACTTAATTACATCTGTATGGTATAACATCTGTTTATGTAACCTATTATAAATATAAAAAAATATTGAATATATCACATACATACATACATACATACATACATACAGGTTGCATCAAATCAGTTTATGAAGTAATTTATATTGCACAAGGCAAGAGGAATTTCCTAAAAAAAAACGAGACATGGCCTGGCACTCTAGCCATTAATCAGTTACTAATCATGATCTTCTATATTTAAAATAAAAGTCAGATAATTAGTTACAAATATCTGCAGTTATGTGATATAAGCCACCCGCCACTTACAAGGCTTCTCTGTTAGTATAACATCTGTTTATGTAACCTATTATAAACATTGAATATATCTTATATGGGTGTACAGCGTTATTTGATGGATACTTTGTGTAGATAGATCGATAGATCGATAGATCCTGATGAAAGTTGAAATAAACAACTGAAACGTTGGAGCATATTCAGTATTAACTGACTCTTTATTCAGTACTATAAAGTCTTGGAGTGACACTACTGTCTGGACACTTTTTGTATACATAATTATCCCATGCGAGACTGTCACTATTTTAACCATTGTATTTAATAAATGCCACATTGTTTCTTAATGCTTTCTTTCATTTCTTTTACTGTTTAAAGGGAAACGTTTTTCCAGGAGCCTTCAGAAAGTGACATTACTTACACATGTGTGGACTTTGAATATTTATTGTAACATTTATTTCCAACACCCACAGGAGTAGATGCAGTGCCTATCTCACCCATTTTTTTTTATTTTTGTATCCCATATAGGGATTGGTAGATCCCTAGGGTGGAGATAGGCTGCAGCATTTTTTTCAGCGCTAGTTTTAATTCTTCTTTTTATTATTTTTAAAACTAACCTGTGGTTTGAATTTAAACCAGCTGCTTTTTGGTATCTTATATAAAACTTTATTTAAAGACTTAAGTGCTGTAATAGGTAACCAATTCATTTTGACCACCATATCTAATACCACCTTTGACCACCTTTAATTAATAATTTACTGACCGAGTCAAAAAATTAAATAAGATTTGTTTTAACCTGAAAAGGTGTAACCTGCCTGATTTTCATAGCCTGGTTTTGTAAGCATTGATTTTGAAAGCATCTTTGAAGTTTTCATCACAATTTACAATTTTTTCTACAAGTAACCTCATCTGAGTGAGCCTAGTTTTTACACATCAACTGTGCAGTTGTGAAGTATTGTTGTTCTTTTGTATTTACCTTTTAAAAATGTAAGTTTTTTTTATTTCTGTGATTTAGATTAAGATTGTTGCATATTATTTTTTATTGTGTTATAATTTTTCTGGGTAAGGTTTATCTATGAACCATTTTCACAGCCAGTTGCGTGCATATTTTTAGGTACGTTTCAACTGCGCATGCGTAGTAACTTATTTTACGTAGTTATGTGCGTATAGTCTACGTTAAGTGCCTCAGGGCCAGACTTGTGAATCGCACTTGGATACATACATCCGGATAAACTGAAAAATAGGAGATTCATAATGCAACCTCTCAGAGCAATGTGTGCAAATGCTAGGAGCTGGAAATAAAATCCCTGAACTAATTGGAATAATATCAATGGATAATCTGTAGATTGTGGGATAAACCGGCATCATGGTGCAATGAAAATCATGACTGGGACATAGCTATAATTTATTTAGGAAGGATAGAGCAGGAAAAATTGGAGGATGTGTATTAATGTATGTTAAGGAAGGGATAAATTCAACTTTAATAAGGAGTATTGGAGAAAAAACTGAGGCACAATTTTTCGTACTGGAGTGATATATAGGCCACCAGGGCAAGAGGAGGAAATGGATAGTGTCCTATTGCAAGACATTGCTAAAATGGCATTAAAATGGGAGGTAATAATCATGGGAGATTTTAATCTACCTGATGTAAACTAGGGTGAGTCTTCAGCAAGCTCCACTAGAAGTAGGGGCATTTTAAATTCATTACAAGGAGTGTGCCTTAAGCAACTGGTGATTGAGCCCACTGGCAAAGAGGTCATCTTAGATTTGTTACTTACAAATGGTGACAGAATCTCAGAAGTAAGTGTGGGTGAGAACCTAGGATCCAGTGACCATCAAGCAGTATGACCAAAAAAATATGGACCGGGCGCTAAAAAAAAAAAAAAAAAAAAAAAGGTTAAAC
>WWET01007461.1:13262-25284 GCA_011038615.1 Limnodynastes dumerilii
CACATTCAACTATGTAAAGAACAAAGTATTTAATAAGAATATTTCATTCATTTAGATCTAGGATGTGTTATTTCAGTGTTCCCTTTAATTTTTTGAGCAGTGTGTATATACATATATATATATATATATAACAATGGACCTTTACTTATGGGCTACTGCCATGGGCTTGCCCCCCAGGCCAAAATTTGCCAGCCAGCCCCTGGGTTACGTTCATAAAAGTTAGGGTAGTGTTTGGTCGGCGTAAGACGGCATAAACACGGACGACCGATGGGAGTGCCTAGGGGAGTTCTTCGTAGGCACACTGGCGTATTGACGTACAAGAGCGTATTATTTGTGTAAGTCTGGATCAGGCCCATAGACTTAACCTCTGCAGCAAGTTAGATTTCCAAGCTGAATGAAGGCCAAATATCTGTTCTTGGTCTTTTTTTCAGGGGTCTTGTTAAACATTGCTAATCTGAACTTTCCATTTGAATTGCTCAAACACAATTACGATTTACTTTTCAGTCCATGGCTGATCCTATAGTAACCTAAAGCAAGCAACTGATCTGCTACCGCATCATATGCTTCCTTTTTATTACTATAACAGTAGGGAGATGTTCCCCCCACTCTAAACTGTATGCCAACACCACTTTAGTTCCATCCTATTTTCATGCACATACAAAGTTATGATGTTTAATAAAAAAAAAAAAAAGCAAAACACACATTATAAGACAACTACTCACTATTATACACATCTGAACGGGACATTTATAGCACTACAAGTGAAACTTAATATCATATTTTCTTGTTTTATAAAAAGCAGAGAGCTGTATAACAAAACAAAATCTCAGCATGAAGATAATTTAATGGATGCGGCTAGACAAAATACGATTATCCTCAGAAATGCCTTGGCTAATACCATTTGAGTGTAAAATGATACAGTTTTCAGAAGCGAATAGCATCATTTTGCATTGAGGATGAATTTTGCTTAAACTAACTCATGATATAAATTGCATTTCAGATGGGATTCAGAATTTCTCTTTCCTGAAAAAAAAAACCCAGGACACCTTCTGTTATATGTACTATAGTGTGTGCAAAAACAGAGGGTTGTGGGGGTACCCTATGGGCCTGATCCAGACCTACGATGTAACGCTCAGTGTTACATCGTGGGACTCCCCCTGACACTCCTCCGGCCCTATCGTATTTACACTCCCTTACGCCGGCTGAAGCCTACCCTAACTTCAGCCGGCGTAAGGGACTGTAAATACACTGGGACGGCGGCGTTAGTACGATAACGCCGCCCTCCCAGCCTCATTACCCTCCCTCCCCCTGCCTCCCTGCTCTAAGCTCAGCGTAGTAACGCTGGGGGACGCCCCCTCCAGCGTCACTACGCTGCAACATCTGCCCGGCGCATGCGCAGATTGGCTTTTCAGCTGATCTTACGCTTACACCCGCCGTAGCTAGTACGGTGGGCGTAGGTCTGGATCAGGCCCTATGTGTCTATTACATGTTAACTGACAATTATATACTCTCCTTCCTCCATGCAGGATTTTACTGCCAGTCAGGAGGAGCTACACTGAAACGCTGTCAGCTGCTGGCAATCAGAGGTACTGAAAGTTGAGCTATGTTTATAAACACATTGGACCGGATCCAGAATTAAGTATGCACAGGTGCTTGTATGTCTCCACAGAGGAACTGAACTTATACAAAGTGCAATTCTATATTCCGTGACTATGATGGTAGTATACCTCCCTCGCATGTACGGAACTTCCATACCCTGGACCCCACTTATTATGCACGATGCCAGATGGGGGGTGGAGAGTAAGTATGTAGCATTCTGTTAGAGGCCTGGAGCACACATACACATTGACACATATGAATGTAACATGGGGTCATACATATTTTACCATATTTTGCATTTTTCTGGAGTATATGTTACAAAGTGAATGCAAATGAGTCTGTAGTACATTTGTATGTTGTCAAAGGAATGGTGTCAGTCATTTTAACAATGGACCAAATACAGTAAGGGCGTGTTTATGCAATATGAAACTGTCATTGTTTAATGTGTATTTAAGTCCACATTTATAATTCCTAAGGATGAAGTTTCTAGTAATCACAATCGGTGGCGTAACTAGATTTGATGGAGCCCAGGGCAAATCTAAAAAAATGCCCCTCCCCCACCCATTTTTACTGTATAAAATGCAATTAAAAAAAAGTCCTACAAAAGCCAGTTGCACACACACTTTGCCATACACACACAAAATACACCCAGATCTACACAAAACACACAAAAAGCCAGAAACCACATTCATATATATCATTTATATCCGCTGACACGCCCATATTTCATTAGAAGTCTATTCCACAGCCCAAGTCATGAATAGGATCAGTAAGTCATTATTTAACAGTTTCAATGTCTACAAAACCAAATGGCAAGAATAAATTAATAACAAGCAGTGCTCTCTTCAACAAATTTGTGCAGAGCTCCTTGCTGGCGCCACACGACTGGAGGATAAGCCTCTAAGGCCTTAGTTGCTGCCTGTCACGTAACTTTATTTTATGTCATTCGTGACCTACAGGTGGACGGAAGCACTGAGACAGATGCTAGGGCGTTGAACACCCCCTGCAAACTATAAATTTGTACCCTACCTATGTGTAACAATTTAGGGCCAGATTCAGACTTAAGTTCATTTTAAATACGATCTCGTAGCATGTTTACACAATTGTAAGTATTATACACTCCCCCGGCCACTTATCTCGGATGCACCTAATTTACTTGATTTGGATTGACACACATAACTGCCTAACTTGGCCCATACTGTAAAATTTAAATGCCTCCCTCCGTCTATAGTGCATATTTCTGGCATGCGACCTCCAGTGAAGTCAGGTTACTTACGCACGTTGTGTGCGTAAGCGACCTGACGCTATCAGGTCAGGAGTCGGTCCTATATCTTAATAACGGCCATACCATACAGACCACATACTAGAGAATGCCATACAATGCATATTGCATCTTTTTGACCTCTGTACAGTAAAGTCAACATTCTTGTAACCATAATGCAGTAAACAAAAAAAAAGGCTACATAAGGGGACATATTTATAACCACAATACAAAGGAAGCCCAGGCTTAAAAAAAAGTTAATTCTTGCCATGCCATTGCCAATTATGTCTGCATGCATTCCAATATGTCCACATCACAGCTGCCGATCAGAAGCCCATTGATAGGGCAAACGGCATCGGCATCAGCAATCATGGCAACAGAGGAAAACATCTGGAGCCATAATGTCAGTTTCCATAGGAAACGTCACCCAGGCACCGTGAGCAACCCTGCCGTTGGGTCCATAATGTGGCAACTGTGAACAAAGCAACAGCACACAGAGTCTCCAGTCCTTTTATCTCTAGCCCTTGTATGTATCCAGTGTTTCAATACATGAGTTGTCTCCAGCCTTCCAATAACCCACCTATGTCTCCCCAGCCTCACAATAATCCCCCTCATGTCTCCCCAGCCTTCCAATAATGCCCTCATGTCTCTCCAGCTTCCAATAATCCCCCTCATGTCTTTCCAGCTTCCAATAATCCCACTCATGTCTCTCCAGCTTCTCAATAATCCCCCTCCTGTCTATTCAGTTTCCCAATAATTCCCTCATGTCTCTTCAGCTTCCAAAAATCTCCTCATGTCTCTCTAGCTTTCCATTAATCCTCCTCATGTCTTTCTAGCTTCCAATAATCCCTCTCATGTCTCCCCAATTTCCAATAATCCCCCTAATTTCTCTCTAGCTTCCTAATAATCTTCCTAATGTCTCTAGCTTCCAATAATCCACCTCATATCTCCCCAGTTTCAAATAATCGCCCTCATTTCTCTCTAGCTTCTAATAATCAGCCTCATGTCTCTCCAGCCTCCCAATAATCCTCCTCATGTCTCTCCAGCCTCCCAATAATCCACCTCATGTCTCTTCATGTTCCCAATAATCCCCCTCATGTATCCCCAGCTTCCAATAATCCCCTCATGTCTCCCCTTCACGATTTCTCTTCATGTCTCCCTAGCTTCCAACTCCCAGCCTATCTATTTTTACTTTACTTACCTTTGCTTTCTTCCTTTTTCCTTTGCTTTCTTCCTGCTGTACTCCTCAACAGCTCTCTCTCTCAACTGTGGATGATGCTAACATGACCTGAGGTCACACCAGCGTCATACTTAAGAAATCTGTCATCCAGGTGTACCTGATTTCAGCAATGGCGGTGTGACAGCACAGCAAAGGACAGGTGAGGTAAGTAAATCCTTTTAAGTGGTGCACCCTATTTGGCCGTTCCGTTTGAATGGGTCAAGAGACGGTGCTGTTGCAGTGATAATGACAACTGTCGCTGTGACCTGCTCCAGCAAGGTGGTGGCTGAGAGGAAGTATGTGTAGGACTCATGCCCTGATGTCACCGATGGTGCCCCAACAGTTGGGCATCATTGACGCCCAGGGCATGTGCACTACAAAACTCACGTTAGTTATGCCACTGATCACAGTTTGTATACACAAAATAAATAAGAATGCAAAAATTGTACATACATAGCTAGCATACATTTATTACTACTGATTTAGCTGAAATAATGCTTGGGCCCAATTTAGATGTTTCCCATAGCAACCAATCAGATTCTCTAGTATGTAGGAAAGTGAGAGCTAGAATCTGATTGGTTGATATGGGCAACATCTCCACTTTTCCAAACCGGCAGCTTAGTAAATCTGGCACATGGAGTTAATTATCACTGACTTCCAAACCACACCGTGCTTACAGAAGCTATTAGCAATAATATTTTACCCAGAGATATAGAAACACAGTAATGGCAGATAAGAGACATGTTGGGCCAGATTCAGAACAAATTTACGCGTGGGGAAGACGTAAAATCGCCTTCTAGTAAGTACTGTGCATGCGCACCATAGAAAATACAATCCGTAACGTAGCGTAAATGTAACCGTATGGGCCATTCACGTATGTGTCACGTAAATACTTACGTGTGGGCGTGCCAATTTTATGTGAGTCCAAAATACGTCTGAAATACGTTATGTAGGCGGGGGTTTGTATTTAAAGTGTACAGTATGGGCATGCTTAGCTGCGTAAATATGTGTGGTCCATACGTACGTGTGCAGATCACATCGGTTACGTTGCCAAAAGTTAAGGTAGGGTTTGGAAAGCGTATCTTGGTCAAAATACATACATTCAAAGTGTGTGACAAGGGGAGTGTATAGAAGGTACGCGTAAGTACGCTACGCGAGGAAATGTATTGCAAACGTAGTTCTGGATCTACCCCATTGCCCATCCAGTATGCCAAGTTGTTTATTTAAATTATTGGACCCTATTTGATCCTTAGTATGATTTATGATTTATGATTTCCTTATATCATTTAAACTGTTCTACTGTGTTAGCATCTACCACCTCGGATTGGAAGTTATTCCAATTACCCATTCAGTGAAGTCATTTTTTGCACATTTCCTCTAAACCTACCACCCTCCAGTTTAGATGCATGCCTTTGTGTTCTAATATATCTTTTGATTTGCAAAATGTCACCCTCATGTGCCTACAATAGTTCCATTCTCTGCTCAAAGCTGTACATGTTTAGTTGCTCTACTCTTTCATCATATGTTGTTTTATATATGGCATGAACCATTCTCTAACCTGTTCATGTCCTTCTGGAGATATGGGGGTAATTCCAGACCTACGGGCTAGTTATGCTTGATCGTATTTACGCTAGTGTAAGTTCTATGCACTCCCTTAGGCACTCCCCTCGATCATACGTACTTTGGCTGTTTTACGCTGCCCAAACCCTACCTTAACTTTTCCTAGTGTAAGTACTGACGTACGTAATGGATTTACGTATGTGACGGCCAAACTCAGCCCATACTGTCCAATTTAAATGCCTCCCTCTGCCTCCAAAGGGTAATTACGGGTGTTGTATTGATGCCCCCGCCCCTTCGTTCATATTTACGCTGATGGTACGTACGTTAGGAGTTACGTGGCGTAACATCTGCCATGCGTATGCGCAGTACATACAAATAGCAGATTTGACGCCATCGGCAAGCGTAAATACGCTAGCATACTTAGCTTAGGATCTGGCCCATGATCTCCAAAACTGAACACAGTATTCTAGGTGAGGTCGTACCAATGACCTATAAAGTGGCATCACTACTTACTTTCTGCTACTAATTCCTCTCCCTATGCAACCAAGCATCTGATTCTCCTTCATTCAGCCACTCTTGGAAATGAGGCCACTTCCCTTTTGTATACAGTACATCTTTTAAAGGATATTACTGTTTCTATAATTAGCGGGGTACTATTCCAGCTAATACCAGTAAATAGCCCGGTCTGCACAGATTTTATGTTGAAACAAGGCTTCATACCGAATAGTGTAATTGATTTTGATTTGATGTGTCTACATAAGTAAATCTAAAATTTGTATTTTAATTGTCATTAATACATACCAAAAAATAAAGAAACCAGTAGGTGTAAAATTATTCATTTACTTTGCTAAAGTCTACAGCATTAGTAAATTGATCCTGTAAGTGATGCAGACCCAGATATGAACGGACACAAAATCCGAAATTGTTTATTTTATTTTGATGGAATCAACAAAGCAGAACAGACATTATCCCTTAGAAGCAGTAAGCAGCCTTTTCATTGAATCATTGCAGGATATGAAACCATTGTACATTAGTGGTTTTATTTCAAAACAATATGTCACTAGAGACAATGTTATTACTTCAATAGCAAATGCAATGGATTTGCTTACAGAACAGGATCAATTGATAGATACTAAACATTTTGCCAGAATTACTCCAGCAAGTTGCTATATATTACCAGGAATAGAAGGGCTTGTGTGGCTTTTCTAGTCAGATTATCTAGTTTGCAGTTAAACAATACCTTCTTTTCCACTCCT
Organism: Limnodynastes dumerilii; assembly: GCA_011038615.1. NCBI lineage: Eukaryota > Metazoa > Chordata > Amphibia > Anura > Limnodynastidae > Limnodynastes > Limnodynastes dumerilii. The sequence goes on from WWET01007461.1 coordinate 20,158, forward strand.
GAAAATCTACAATCACACAATGAGGGCTACAAAATCTCCATCCTGTGCATAAAATCCCATTCAGCACACTTTTTTGGTACCCAAAACATGGTTGGAAGATGAGCTAATCCAAAGATGTAAATGTTATGCCAACTAAATACTTGGTCATTTACTGTGAATCAATGGTGGTAAAAAGGACAGAATGTCAGCCATTATTCTTGATTATTATGTTATTTTTCTCTCCTGCATAAAAGACCTTGATTAGAAAATTAGGATAAAAAAATAAAGCTACAGAAGGAATTAGCTGTCACAAATTATCAATTTTTTTAACCTTACATTACACAAAAGAGTTTTGAGACTATTTATTCATTTATTAACACTATGGTCCGTATTCAGAGTACCGGACGTGTGTCCGGTGTTTAGCGATTTTTACTACTTACACGTCCTGTACTCTGAATACGGGCCTATATACATATCTTATAATTTCATGCATAATTTTATATTAAAGGTCTTTATTTTTAAGTGATACTGTAGCTCTACCCATATCGGAGTTAATGATACTTTCTTTTCCTCTGGAAGTTAGGGAGACCTTAAATGCTTCAGGAACCTGTTAATGTCTATTCAAATTCACTATGATAATTTAGAGTATCTGTGCAACTAACCATTCAAGTTGGTTGGAAATTGATTAAATATAAGGATGCATTCATGCTGTACTCTGTTGCAATAATACAATGTAAATACATGAATAACTGAAGGCACTTCATTGGCATGAAGTCATTTAGTCTCCTAGGGCCTGATCCAAATTTAATAGCAAATTTTGTATGTAGCCTCCACAACAAATACCGCACACAGGAGAACCACTCCTACAGGCGGATGGTGAATCCTTGCCCTGAACCCTACCTTAAGTATTATGCATACAACTGTGCATGTAGAATACTGGATCATACGTAATGGCTTAAACCAGCCCTTTCTGAACGATTTACATGCCTAATAACACCCACTCATATACATGGTGGGAGGCTGAATTCTGCATGGAATGCCACGTTCCATTGCAGAAATGCACAGCACCTAATCAGAGCTGACTTACATATGAAGCATATGTTAGTCAGTGGAATTTAGGAATCCTGGATCAATACCCTAATGTTTGATAGGATATTTTTAATTTGTATTTATTTATTTATTTATTTATTATTAAATGTATATTTTATTCATTTAGTCTCAGAACTATTTTATAACCTTTTTTAGTGACTATTTATGCAAGCAAATATCTTTATGTAAACCATAATTCACTGCAATTGTTGGAGGAAGTAAGGGTGAAGCTTCAATCTTTCTATTTTTTTCCTACCAGCAAACGCTTTTTAGTTTTTAATACTTTTTATCTCCCCCTCCAGGAGATCTTGGAGGGAATTAATAGACACTGACATGGTGGTGTAGCTTAATTATGCAAATTTATGCAAATCACATCATTAAGCACCACCCTTTCTCAATCACTACTACAATGCATAGTGTTCCAGGGGGTGGACGAGTTTTGATGATAAAAAGTGCATCATCAAGTCCGGCCCACTGTAATAGAAGGTAGGGAAGCGGGTCTTGCGGGAGATTTGCTGGCTCTCCCGGAGTACCAGAAAAATTGACTGAATATCATGAGTATCCCGGATATTTAATTTTGTTGTGGTCAGCACCTCTGGGTAGGTGCATTGGTAGGATGTTGGGCACAATTTTAAATAAAGTTTTTAGATTTAAAATACATCTATTGTGGAGAAAGAGGTAGAATTTTGGATACCACCCTCATAGGGGCGTAAGGTTGGAGCAGACTATTGCTTGTGGAATAAAACTACTGTCAAGTGCTTTATTTGTATTGAGTGGTGTTAAAGGACACTCATGCTTTTCTAACCGCCATCTTAGTTTCATTATAATTAATAAAAGCTGTGACCTTTAATGCGAAAAGTTTATTCCTCTACATCTTTATTATAAGTAAGGTATTGATGCGAAGTGGTATTTAAATGCAAGCAGGAGATATTATCAATCAATAGGCTATGTAATGTTGAATACCGAAGTATATTGTGTTTTTTTGTCTTTTTTTATTTGTTTGCTTTTCTAAACATATCAACTAATTCAAACGTTATAAAGCTATTTTTCTCTATTGTCTGAATTTCTTGTGAAGACCATGTGTCCTCATCTTTTATTATACTGAATCCAGTTAATCATGGTTAGGTTTTCAAACTTTGCTTATGAAAGTTTGTAGGTGACTAAAAATATCTCAGACTAGTACATTTAACTTTGTTTATAATAAACTGTGTGCTTCCCATTTCACATACTTTGTATTGTTACTGTGCCCTGATCATTTTTTAATCATTAAAATCTGTTTTCATGACTGATCATAAAATACATATAGATGTGTCCGAACATTTGCTTAGCTTGTCCCATCACTCATTTTTAATATGCAAAGCTGTTCTATTTGAGGCTGCATCAGCTCTAGATGCACCTGAGAGGGACACACCCTGCTGTTACTTTTGCAATTACACTACTGTACAGTTCACTGCTTCACACAAGATCCAAGGGAAAATTTTTTTAACTACCGCCGACTGACTGTGGCAATCATACAAGCATTCATCCAATAAAGACATTTAAAGGGGGCACAGAATTATTAATTATGATATTAGACTATTAATTTGTAGCGTACGAGGGTGGCAAAGATAGCCAGTGGGTAGTCAGCTAAAGGGGGCGGATCGCCAAATGGGGGACAGGAAGCCCCTGTCCTCGGCGCTCTGGAGGTATTGGTCAACTTAAGAACACAACCCTGTCATACCGCACACCCCGGGGAGAATCGGGGAGGCATCAGGGAACCAGCCAGCCGGCTTCCTGCTTCAACTTGTAGGGGTATGTCTTCCCTGCACCAAACCTTACAGCCCTGAACCTAGCGCTAAATGATGCTGACAAACCCAACCGCTACCGCCAAATCTATGCCCCAACTGAAAAGAAAAACATGTTATCAAAACAACTCTCAATAAAGGGAGGGAAGAAATCTTCTAGAAGGAAGAAATATGGCTGCCTAAGGTTTATATACACCCAGCGATGTAACGCTGAGCGTTAGCACGCTCAGCGCTACATCGTTGTTCAGGATCAGGCCCCTAGCCACCCTGATTTAGCTAAAACTACCATACCCATACTACTTGCTGATGCTGCCACAGCAGTCGGGTGTTTTTCTTCTTTCATTGCCCATTTGTCATTCTCTTCTTTTATTTGGCTCAATTTAGGACATTTAATTAAACAATTAAAGATAACAAAAAGGTGCTCTAACCTTAATGAAATGCACTTTAAGAACATATTAAAAAATTTATTTCTATGTCAGAAAATTATGTAACTTCATTTCAACAAGTACAATACCACAATGTTTAGTTGCATGTTTTATGAGCCTGATACATCTACTATGGTTCCTAGCTACATGTAGTTAAGTGAGTTAGAGTAATCAATTGCTCAGTCATTTACAGTACTGGCAATTATTTTATTACTGGCAGATACATCATTATTGAAATGTTACCAAAGATAAAAACGCGTTTTAATTTACTCTATAATGTGTCAGTTGTTACAGATTTTACATTTTTTTTTTATAATTATTATTTGTTTTGAATATATATATCTTTGGGCTAGATTTACTAAACTGCAGAAAAGGAAAAATGGAGATGTTGCCCATAGCAACCAGATTGTAGCTGACATTCTCTAGTATGTAATGTAATGAGAGCTAGAATCTCATTGGTTGCTATGGGCTACATCTCTACTCTTACATTTCCGCATGTAAGTAAATTTAGCCCTTTGTGTTCATTGCTATATTTGTGAAGCCAAGCAAGCTTTTACCATGTAAAAGTAATTTCAGCTGTGGAAGCAAGACAAGAAATATCAGACACATCTTTTTGCAGTAGACTATTTATAAAGCACCTTGTGTTATTAGAGTAATATTAGCTGCCACAACAAAGGCCAGAACCCTGCAGACTGTGATAGGATAATAGGGTGTGGGAAAACAGCTAGGCATTAATGAACAGTTAAAGACATGTTAATGCTGCATAAAAAGCTTTACCTCAACTTGAAAATAAAACTAATGTAGATAATGTTCATTGCAGCTATATTATCTGTTTACCTCTGGGTGATTTTTGCAAATTGCTAGCTATAGGAACACATATAAATCCCCAAATTCATATAATAATTAAATGCTTTATTGTTAGTGTAAACAAACATTAAATATTTTGCCCACTATTTCCCCAATCTGTGCAGATGAATAAATTGCACTTCAGTATAAAAATCTATTAGTTTCCCCCCACTTCCTTAACTTCATTTAAACTGTTTTATTGGTCATAAAAATCTATTCAATGGTGGTGGGGATGGTAATATGGTAATATTCACATCAAAGTATGTAATTGGGAACCTTAAAAATGTCACACATCAATAAGAGTTAGTATTGTCTTTTTTCTGCAATAATATTTCCTAGATTAGATAGAAAATACAATTAAATAACCTATGCACACAAGACTTCCAAATGTCCACTGGCCTAAATTGTATGCATATTCGTTAGCAGCTCTTGTTGCTTTTGCTCACCAGATTCTTTTTTTCATAATTGTAAATTTACATAACTATGCTGCATTCCCCCAGATTTCAGAGCAGTGGGAGTCCCCGGCACGATGACTGTCTTTCAGAAGTAGAGACAGACGAAAGTTCTTTTTCGGCTGTCTCTATTTCAAATAGGCAGCCATTTTAGATTTTATTTTTCTGAATGGGAGATTATGCCGTGTATTGAAATAGGTGACCCACACCCATTCAGAGCTCTGTTTATTTTAAACTAGTTTAAAGCCCATCATAAAGATGGGAAAAATATTCCTCATTTATTTATATCCAGCTCCCAGTATTCCCCATCATGTGTCTCCAGTCCTACCCAATATTCCCATAATGTGTCTCCAGCCCCCCAATATTTCCATCATGTGTCTTCAGCCCACCAGTATCCCCATCATGTGTCTCCAGCCTCCAATTATTCCCATCATGTCTCTCTAGCCAACCCCAGTATCCCCATTATGTCTTGCTGTTACTGATGTTACCTGCTATGCTGTCTGACTGCTATGGAATAAAAGAATTTTACTTCATCTCCTCCATGTGATGTGC
>WWET01007461.1:38401-49225 GCA_011038615.1 Limnodynastes dumerilii
GGGGCAGATCCTGAACTACGCATTTCCGCGAATTTACGTGTGGCGGACACGTAAATTCGCAGATTTGTACGCACTGCGCATGCGCACCGCAGAAAATACGCACATTCACGTAGCGTATTTTCAAACGTATGGAGATTTCACGTATTGCTAACGTAAATACTTACGTGTGGGCGTGCCAAATTTACGTTAGTCAACAATACGTGTGTTTTACGTGAAGTAGGCGGGGGGGAGTATTTAAAGTGTACAGTATGGGCGTGCTAAGCTGCGTACGTTCGCGTAGTCTGTACGCCCGTTAGCGGACGTATTCTGTTACGATAGGAAATGTTAAGGTAGGGTTTGGGTCGCGTAATTTGTAAAAATACGCCCGTGCAAGGGGTGTGCCGAGGGGAGTGTATTGACCTTACGTGTACGAAAATACGCACCGCTAAAATACGTACGCACACACGTAGTTCAGGATCTACCCCAATGTCTATAAGGTATATAGTCTGTATTGTATTGTTTTATGATGCTTACATATATACTATACTCTAGAAACTATAATGACAAATCGTTAAACAGGGAGGCGCCGAACACCCTAGCCCCGGCCCTTGATGTATTTTCTGATATGATTTTCTGATATGATACAGCAGCCCAAGTACACTGTTAGCTGCTATTCTCGGAATTATAATTTTTTTCATTAAATCTTTTATTTTGTAAAAAGTGTTATGACTTTGTTTCTTTCCCATTGTGGTACCAAAACTATAAAAAATGTTTCAACAATTTTCAGAGAGAGAGAGAGAGAGAAACAGAGAAAGAGGGGGGGGGGGTGGAGAGGGAGAGACCCTCTCACTACTGATAACAAAGCTCTTCATGTCCTTTCACCGGGTGGGGTGGAGAGGGAGAGACCCTCTCACTACTGATAACAAAGCTCTTCATGTCCTTTCACCAAAATCTTATTCATTCAGACTCTTTTTTTTTATTTTTTAAATTGGCACCAAGAATAAAGTGAATCTGGATGGATTGATGAGCGATGATATATATATATAAAGCATTTAGTTCTGTTTGCTCTTCAACTTAATTTCAAGTCATCTTGGAGTGATAATAATAATAATGTATAGGTTAATGGAAAAATAATCAAATTCTGATGAAGACTACAAATTGATTTATAAAAATACACTCTGAAATGCAATCAGATGAATTTTACATAGTTTATTATGGTTTACAGATATAACAAGACATACATATATGAACTATAAAATCCAGTATTTCCTAAGTTAACCAGAAATAATGACATAGCCCTGGATCCATCGGAAAACGACCACATTTTGCTAATGTGCATGAGCACATTACACACTTCCATTATGAATATGGATCTTCCAAATCCATAAGTATTTCTGACAGCATTGCAGGATCGCAGATCACATATGCAAGGTTTGGGGTAGGGGTGGGGGTGTATGGAGATTGTACAGTAAGGATTTGGTTAAGCCCTTTTATATTATCAAATTTCAGATCTAGAAATACTAATGTAGGGTACTGCGATCATAAGTATTATTTGAGAGTTGAGATCCAGCGGGGATCCAGCTTTGTACTGGAGGTCAAGATGTGGTCTATAATGATGGATGAACTCCATCTATGGTCTATTATAAATGGGAAAGTGTAGTGTAATTGCCACGTTTAGTATCCGGTGCTGGATGTCTAACTTTTAGCTGTCTAAGCTTTGTCCAAGCTTTACATCCTGTGAATATTTATATAACCTGAAGGAAAATAGAGTAATTAATTCACGATGGTCAAAGTTTTAGAATCTATAAATTCTAAACTCTTTCATATTTTTCTTTCCTTATTTGTTGTTATTACTAATACTGCTACTGATCCTGTACACAGTGATATATGACAACATAAGTAACAGCAGGACTTATGATATTGGATTGTTCCAGGAACCACTTTATGCTCCTGGAAGTGCTCTCACTGTTGGTGTCATAAATGATCAACCAAATTTTATAGCCATCAAGAACCACAATAATCCAGAGATCAATGTGACTTCTGTCTTATTGAAATGTTAATGACTTTGCTGATATATTACGTATGTAAACCCCTATCGCCAATGAACAATCCCCAGTGTTGGTGAATTCTCTTTTAGTTCAAATAAGATATATATTTTGCATCTTATTTCTCTTACTTTACTTTACTGCTCTGTGCAAAGGCATTATAGTGATTGCCCTGTCCATACACCGGATGAAAGGGGGCATGCTTTGTACCCCATCCTAAAGTTTGCTGGACTAAGGGTTGATAATGTACAAATTTTTAAGCTAAATCGTGAATAAAACAATAAAGGAAACATATAAAACAATGTGTACATTTTACCTATTGATTTCCAGACTGTCCTAGTTGTATGTCTATGTTATTATTACGCAGTGAACAATATGCACAAACTTAGCTGGCACAAGGCATCATATACAGACTCCTCCTCGCATCTGAAAATGTCTGCTCTTGCATTCTGCACATGCTACAAGCATTCTGATCATTATTTTTTCCAGTGGCTGTGCTATCCAGATTCCTGATCCATTCTCACTACGAGTGGGATGGATCAAAAGTTTTCCAAACCGCTGGCACAAAGACATGGAAACAGCTTTTGGATCCCCCCCAGGCGCTGCTTTGAAGCTCAGTATGCATTGCGATTGTAATTGTGGATCTGTGTTCTTGGAAATGCTTTTAGCATTTATGAAGTTGAAATTAATATAATATCAAATAATATAATATAATATAATATAATCACTCCATATACTGTATTATTTAGCTCAGAATTGATGCTGATAAATATTAATGCCCAGAGGTGTTTCTCTCATCATGGTAACAGAAGAAGGATGATGGCTGGTTAAGAGTTACAAAACAAACCATATTAATGAAAGGTTCTAGAATGTTGTTTAATGGAAATGACTGCTGGAGACTAAATTCAATATTACTGGTCTGAGGTCAAGTGATCACATGGAGAAAATCGCTCTGTGTTGGTTTGCCTCTAGCAATTCTATATATTCTCTAGCCACATAATTCAAATAGAATTTTTATATATACTATGTCTGGTTGCAAAGATAGAAACTAAAACATGGTGGCTGATCAATGTTATTGGTGGTCAAATAATAGGTAAGTATAAATAAGAATAACATGTGCACTATTTAATTAGCACAAAGTATAATAAAAATCTCTGGTTTGTTGGAAAGAAAGGGTTCTTTTACTTCTGACCCGATGTAACAATGCAAATTGCCAGAAATCAGAGGCGGTCCAAGGCATAGGCGGTATAGGCAGCTGCCTAGGGCCCGCGGGTCAGGAATCCCTAGGGTGCCCCCAGCCACCGCTGACTAGCCTGACTTGAACTAAAAGCCCCATGGGGCCACGGCAGCCAGTACGGCATTGCATGCCCTGTCCATACTCCGGGTAGGGTATGAATCACAGTTGTAAAAAACTGTACCAGTACCGCCGCGGCGCCGCCGGGGATCTGAGGCTATCCGTAGGTGGCAGGTTGAGTCGGACCTGAACTCTTCTCTGCCCTTATTATCATCCTGACGCACACTGACGTGAAGACAGGGCGTGCCACGGAGGAATCACAGTCTGAGTAGAAAGAAGGAGAGCGAGAAGAATTATTGTGTTTGTGGAAGTCTGTGGCTGGGCATATTGTGTGGTTATTTATTTGTAATAAATTGCACTTACAAAGTACTTGGTCCCTTGAGCAATATATTTTACTGAATAACACACACTACACAGACATTTTGTTGTGATTTTTTATATCGTACACTGTGTAAACTAAAAATTATTTTATTTTAATGTGATATTGTTTGATGGGGCCCCATTCAAAATTTTCAGCTAGGGTCCCGCAAAACCTAGGGCCACCCCTGCCAGAAATGTTTTCCCTGAAGTATAGCTATATACTGACATACATTACCACCTTCATCCACCTTAGGTGGAACCGTGGGGCGGAACTACCATTGGTGCAACAGGTGCAACAGAACAGGGGTCCACAGCCGTCATCACCGCACTGTCAAAGCTTCCCACCGGGTTATATCTGGGATATCATCAGGGCCAAAGCATAATTTTTGCACCTGGGCTTACATGCTTTATACTTTGTGCTGCCAAGTAGTATTAGCGATGGGGGTCAGCTGAAACTAATATCTGTAAGCACTGGAAGCATCCTACAGAGAGTTGCGGCATGCTAATGAATTAATGTAGCAGAGCCGCTGTCTCACTACAAGCCTGAAGTGCAGCAGCACCATAGAGACAGATGTTTAGTGCCTTGTGCTTAGTGCTGTTTATAATCAATTAAGCAGCAGTTGTGCAGAACAAAGACCAATATATACATGTGCTTGGGGGGAAGCGGTTGCAGTCTCCGCATAAAATGCCTGATTTCCGAAATAGTGACATCCGAAAGTTCATTATCACATGTCCCTACTTCAAATACCCCTTCTGTTTAGAATTTTTTTTTCCAGAATGGATGAGTATGCCGATTGGCATACTCACCCATTCCGTTTCAGAAATGCGCCACCACAGGATCTGGACCACGGGAAAGGTGAGTAACCTCTCCAGGGTTATGATCCGGTTGTGGGAAGAGGGAGGGTTAGGGTCAGGCTACGGGGGAGAGAGGGTTAGGTTTAGGCTGCAGGGTATGGAGGTTTAGGGTCAGGCTGCAGGAGATGGTGGGTTAGGGCCAGGCTGCAGGGAAGGGAGGGTTAGGGTCAGGCTGCGAGGAAGGGAGGTTTAGGGTAATGGAAGAGGAAGGTTAGGGTCAGAAATAGGGGAAGGGATGGGGTAGTTTATAGCCTTACCTTTCGGAGCACCGCATTCGGTGCTCCGTGGATTGATTGCTATGCCTCATCGAGGCATATGCAATCGAAATCCCAGCCGAAAATGGCCCTATCATAATAGGGCCATTCTTTCCAGGGACCCACACCCAAGGGGAAGGGGGGGGCTTTGAGTATGTATTTGCCCCTGGCCCCTCAGATGTTAAGAGCAGCCCTAAAGTAGATCACAGTTTCAAGTTTTTCTGTCACACTCAGATGCCTCTTATGAGCATAGAAACAGAGAAAGTGATGGCAGATAAGAGCCACATGGCCCATCCAGTCTGCCCATTTGTTTATTCAAAACTATACTGACCCTAGACCCTATTTACCTGCAATTTAGTTTATAATTTAGGATATCCTTATATTTATCCCAAGTATGTTTAAACTGTTCTACTGTATTGGCCTCAACCATCTCAGATGGGAGGCTATTCCACTTATCTATCATCCTTTCATACCTGGACTGAGTACCAGGGTGACCACACACAGAGAGAGAGAGAGAGAGGAATCGGGTAAACTCACCAGTATGTAGAGCCTGCGTCCGTCTTGAGTGTTCGCTAGAGCCCCTGATGGTGGGGATAGACTGGAGCTGGTGAGACTTCTTCAGGATACACACCTTAGAGAAAACCCGGAACAGGAAAATGGGATAAAGGGAATGGATAAGCAAAGCAGGTAAGTGGGTGTAGTAGTAACAGAAGGGACTGCACTAAACAAACAACAATAAACACTAAACGGACAGAACCGGGAAGACAGGACAGGACAGACTAACCAGACTGACTAGGGAATTCACACTTCACGCACACCAGCGGGGAGCCCCCTAGTGGGGGTAAATATAAACAGGCACTCAGGAATGGAGATGGTAAATACAGGCAGGGAAATACAATATGAAAAGAGGGGAGAAGTGTACAAAAGGATTACAAGGAGGAGCTAGGCAGGGCAACGATGGGACACTCAAGAAAGTACAAGGCAATGGATAAGAAGATAAGAGAGGCAAGAAACAGAAGAAAAGCACGGGGCAGCAGAAGCTATAACCGGCACTTACCTGCAGTAAGTGCCAGGTTTATAAATGAGAAGGGCACCAATGGACAGCGCTGCTACTCGCGCCAGAATCTCCTACAGCTGACTGGACGTGAGTGCAGGAGGACAGGACCGCCTCTGACAATGATGGGCCCGTGGCTGGGTTGCTATGGGAACCGCTGGACGCTGTAGGCGCAAGATGGCGGCGCCCATACGGCCCTGACTGAGCCGACGGACGCTGCCAGGATCCAGAGACCGGAGGTGCTGCGGGAGGCGGGGAGCAGTGCAGGAGAGAAGCGGGAGCGAGAGCCACAGCGTTACACACCACCCGATGCCTGCGGTGGTGTGTAACACTCTAAGCTCTTAGGTATCCTCGGATGTATCCTATCTGGTCCCATTGATGTTTCCACTTTAAATTTTGAAAGTTCTTTTAATACCTGCTCCTCAGTGAAAGTAGTAGTAATTGCCCCCATTTTATTAATAGTCTTCCAATTCAAAAGTGGACCCTTCCCCTCTCTTTCTTTTGTGAATATTGAAAAGCAATAAGCAATATGATCAAATGAATTGCCAAAGCCACAATGTATATCCCAGAATCACTGCGTTAGTCTGCTAAGTCTAGTAAGGCTGGAATTCTCACAATAGCTAATGACCACAATGATTATTACAGTGAATAATAACTACATGGAATCTAAACAGGTCTTTAGTTAGTATACTTTTATTTCACATATTTACACTCTAATAGCCATTTACTCTGTAATCATTGATATTCATTCCTTGAAAAGAAATGTCTAGCAAAAAAGTGCAGTTAATGGGAATGTATGAACATGAAGGATACCTGTTAGTATTGTATTTCCATCATTAATATGTCGCTCTCATTTCTTTTGGAAAACTAGTGCATTTAATCACCATTGATTGACTGAACTTTTAATGAGGCTAGAAATAGAAAATCATAAGACTTTTTATGCCGTGATGAGAAATATAAGAATGCATTCAATATTGGAAGCCTTATTTAACATCAATAGTCTGTCTTAGATTTTAAGGTTTGTCTGACACATGTACTCTACTTATGTAAATAATATGCAGCACGCAAACTTACTCAAAGAAAAAGTTAATAATATAGGCAAGTAGATCAATTTATTGTTAAAGGGGCCTGTCCTATTAAGCTTTGTTTAACAAAGCAAGTTACCCATGTGACTATTGCATACACAGTGGTGTCAAGTGATGTTTATATGACGTTGGAACTGATTCAGAGATTGAAAATAAGAGAGGAAAGTTACTCCTGGGCAAAACCTTGTTGATTTCAGGGGGAGCCAAAATACGCAAATCTTGGCGTATTTTGTGATTTGCGCAAGTGCCAGCCAGATATAACGCATGGAAGCCCATTACGAAGGGGCATGCCACAACTCCATAAGCAGGAAGTTAAGAAAAGTGGGTGGGGGAGGCATTTAAATAGGGCAGTATGTACTTTAGCAAACTCCGTACAAATATATGCATGGAGTGTTAAGGTAGCTTTATGGACGCAGAAGTCAGTAGAGATCTGGGGTGTGTCATGGGAGTGCACTTACCACTTAGTTGCATATTTCTGCAAATCCATGTGTACTTATTTCTTTCTTATCTGTGGATTAAATTCTCTGCACTGGCAATGACATCAACATCAGTGCAGAGAACCACAGAGGAGCCATCTGTCTCTATAGCTGCACAACAGGTGTGGGTTCCCGCATAGAACGGCCCTATTTCGATAGTGCTGTTCTTTCCCAGCCCATTTCAAACTGGCTATGATATCGACTGCTTATGCCTCGAAGAGGCATAGCAATCGATCCCTGGAGCACCGAACACGGTGCTCCGAAATGTGAGTGGCTAAACTAACCCCAACCCTTCCCCTAATTCTAACCCTAATCATCTCATTCCATTATCCTAAACCTAACACTCCCTTCCCCGAAGCCTGACCCTAACCTTCCCTTCTTCCTAGCCTGACCCTAATACTCCCTTCTTAATAGCCTAACCCTACGACCCCCCCTCTCCGCAGCCTGACCCTAACTCTCCCCTTCTGTGGTCCTAACCACCCCTTCCTAAGTGCCTAACCGTAACCCCCCCTAATACTAAAATGCCCCGGAGAGGTTACTCACCTCTCTGCAGCTGTCATCCGGCGGGTCTGCGAAAATGAATGGGCGAGTATACCGATCGGCACACTCACCCAATCATAAAAAATTTTTTTCGAAAATGGCTCCCAATTTGAAATAGAGACAGCGGAAAAGTAACTTTTGGCTGTCTCTATTTCGCAAAGCTGGCCATTGGACCAGAGACTGCAGCTGCTGCACAACACTGCTATAGAGATCACTTGCTGGACGACTGAAAGGAAAGTATTTGGGGGAGGTTTTTTTGGGGACAGTACAGGCTTTGTCGTTCCTGGTACAAGTTGGTGCAGTCCTTTTTGCCAGAACAGAAAAAAAAAACAGTTCTGTACCAGTCTAAAAGGTACATTGAAGGGGTTGGTAGTGTGGATCTGTATGCAAGGGCAGAGTAAAAAAGTAAATGCAATCCAACTGAAAAACACAGAGGCTGGGTAAAAATCTGAAGTCTGAATAAATCTGTATCTGGCCCAATATCCTAAATCAAGAACTAGAATCCCAGAGAGCATCAAAATGGATACAATGAGATGCTGTTATTGTACAAAGTGTAAATATAGTATACATTTATATGAAAAGGTGGGATACATTTGGATGTAGATTTTAGAATCTCAGAAAAAACAAGGAATTGTTTTTGCTATTTTAAACGGTTAAATTAATGGCTAAAATAACTGGAAAGAGTTACAAATGCGTACTTATTTGTTACTCAGCAACACGTCCAACATATATTATTACTCACTCACCACCCATCACTGCATTCAGTCCAGCATACTGATAGAAAGATTTAGCAAACGTAATCAAATGAGCAATCTCTTCACAAACACCCATGCTTGAGATTTTGTTGTGAAAGATATATTTATGTGCCCTTTTGCAAGCAAATACCTATTTGGTGTGTAATGAAATGCGTAATCTCTTTGATAATGCATACATAAGTCTTTTAATAAGTCAGAGAGCTAGAGAGACATAAAAAAGAATTGAAAAAAGATGAAAATAGCTGGTGATTTTAGCGAGCTAAGTAGATAGGTAGATAATGTAAGACGTAGTAATTTAAGAATAATTCAAGCAAATGTTTGAGCAAAAAAATAAGTGAAAAATCTAATTATGCTCACAAACCTCGCAAAGAGAGCTGATTACATTTAGGGTCTCAATTTTTAAATCCCTCTTTTTTAATTTTTAATAAAGTTGTTTACTGCTGAGTTTAATTTACATCAGTATGTGCAGATTCTCATTGAACATGCTAACGAAGACTAAATAGTTATTTAAGCTCCTGAAGCTTATTGTAAAGCTTCAGGAGTGGTTAAGAGAAGATCACAAATATCGTTATCTATTGCGGGCTTGTGGGCGTGGAGTCTAACCAAGAGCCAAGTGTTCCCTGAAGCCCATGATGGTGGGGACAGGCAGAGGCGTATCTACCCCTTGGCCAGAATGGCACCTGCCAGTGACGCCAGCCATAGGGGGGGTGCCGCCTGGTGCAGCACTGGTCTGGAGTCAGACTGCGGCTGGGTGCTTTTAAAATGTGGGGTGGCTGGTTGCTAGGATACTCACGGTCACAGGCTTCTTTGTGACCGCACGACTTCATTTCCCTCGCAAGTCTCGGCCTATGCGGGACTTCATGCCGCTCGCAAGTCTCGGCCACCACAGGACTTCAATTCTAGCCACAGTCCCAGGTACCAGACACAAGTAAGGTAAGAAAAGCTGGGGGTGGGGGGGACTGCAGCCTGTGATGGGAGTACTGGGGGAGGGGAGCTGGAGGCACATGATGGGAGTACAGGGAGTAAATGGGTAATGGGGGTAGGGTGCCAGTCCCTTACTTTACCAGGGGAGCTGGACCCATAGATACACCCCTGGGGACAGGCTTGGCCGCAGGGTTCTGGCAGGTTGTGGTCCCAAATGGCAACCATCAACGTGGCAGAGGTGGTATGATATCATCAGGCCATACAAGAAAACACAGTGGGAGAAAGTGTCCACAGCCTATCCCTCCTCTTCTATCAGCCTATACTTAACCCCCCCATGTCCCACAGCCTAACCCTCACCTTCATCTATCAGACTAATCTTAACCTTTGAAAATTAGCCAATCGGACTAACAACTGCATCCCTCATGGGAGTATAAAATGCATTTGCCTCGGCAACCATTAATTGAGATCACACAAATATATATTTTTGGAGTAAAAATCATACTTCTCATAATGTTAGAAACCTCCAAGTTCTCAGGATTGCGTAGCAAGCTAATACCTATAATTTAGAGGTTTCTCAAACCATGGTAAATGACACTATAGAAAGTGACGGCAGATAAGAGCCACATCCAGTCTGCCCAGTTGTTTATTTAAAATTATACTGACCCTGAACCCTATTTACCCTCAATTTAGTTTGAGATTTAGGATATCCTTATTTTTATATCAAGCATGTTAAACTGTTCTACTGTGTTAGCCTCAACGACCTCAGATGGGAGGCTATTCCACTTATCTATCACCCTATCAGTGAAGTAATATTTCTGCACAGTTCCCATGAATCTACCACCCTCCAGTTTATATTCATGTCCCTGTGTTCTATTATACCTCTTCCTTTGAAAAATGCCTGGGGCACACAACTGGTTACCTTACCGTCCCTAGAAGAGTTTCCATTTACTACAACCCTCTGTTCTCTATCCTGTAACCAAGATCATATCCTTGTAACTATCTTTAAATCCAATCCCAAAGTTTTCAGCTTATTTAACAGTCTGCGATGTGTCAGTGTCAAAAGCCTTACTAAAATCTAGATAAGCTATGTCTACAGCTCTCCCTTTATCTAATACTTTACTGACCCAGTCAAAAAATGCAATAAGATTTGTTTGACATGATCTTCCCCCAGTGAATCCATGCTGCTTGGGATCCTGTAATGTC
>WWET01007462.1:18938-29316 GCA_011038615.1 Limnodynastes dumerilii
AAGGATATATCTTTAAATGCCTTACTGCACACAAATACTGTCCAGCGTTAATAGCACACTGTTATTTAGAGTTTAAATAGTATCCATCACCTCTCAACAGTAATACTGTTTTCTGCTGCAGAAATATAAATACCCAGATATGAACATGGTTTTGTCCAAGTGTAACTAAGTTCATGCACTTAACAAGGTCTGGATCCATGCCAGAGACACACATACCCTCATAAATGTTAGAAAACATATATATTTAGCTAAGTAAGGTATTCATTAAATTCAAAGGCTAGTTAAGTATCTGCTCTTAGTTCAATGTGTATCTCAAAACTATTTTGAAGTATACATGATTAAGTAGCACATAGTTTTCACATGCATAGTGGTTTTTATTGTTGATTACTTGTTGCGTCTAATAGATTTTGGGTAGTGATGTCAATGTTGTTAGAGGTTTCCTTGTGATAACATTTTGTCAAGCTTGTATGTAAAAACTACAAATTAATGCAACGAATTAAGGTCACTTAAAATGTAATGTACACATGTGAGACTTATTTTACATTTCACTCACAGATGGTCCGATCTTAAGCAAGCTATAAAACACAAGCTTGAAGAAAGGCGTAAGCATAGCCAGACGACAGGTGCTGGAGCTATGCCGGATTCATTAAAGTTTACATCTGTAGAGGAAATGGCCCTAGGTGTTGTCACACCGGCAGAGGTCGAAGGTGTCGGAGATATGGACACTAGTGCCGGTCCACCACCACGTTTATTAAGACCTGTGGTGGCATTAGAGGACTCCGACTCTACAGGTACTATAATTTTGTTTCGTTTGTGTTGTAACTAAAGAATGGCCGCTAACCATGGTTTTTACATTGAAGGTGTATAGCATATTTTATAAGACTGACACATAGTTTACAGATGATTTTCTAATCATGTGTTGTTGCATTATGTTATGTTAATGAACAATTTTCACGATGCCACTTTTCTAAGCCGACTTCTTCTACCCCTGCAAATAACAATGGCATAACTAATATATGTGTATATATATATATTTCTAGATGAGAGAGAGAGAGAGAGAGAGAGAGAGAGAGAGAGAGCATATGACATTTTGTATAGAATTATTTTACGGAAATGCACTGAGTTGATAGACATGCACAGAGATAACGCAGTGTTAGATACAGCTTTTGATGTGATTGTCTCCCTGTGTATTCGCACAGTGGTCAGGGTCTTACCTTATGTTTTCTGAGTCAAGCATGCAGAAAATAGTGGAAAGTCGAAAGTCTTCTCCAAAATTTTTTCGCCAAGCTGGTAGCCTATTCCGTTGGCAACTACTATTGGGTTTTTGCATGTTATTGTGAAAAACACTTTAGCTTATATCAGGATAATACTGTACTTCTTGATTGAACCTTCATCCTGCAAACGGTAATGACAGCTGGCAGGAGAAAGTGATGAATACTCATTTTGGTTAAGTGCTGAGCCAATGTCCTACCAACATTTGTTCACAAAGAATAAATTGCATTTACCTGGTTTTTACTATCATGCCAATCATCTTGATGACTTTGCTGGCTCAGAGTTCTTCATATTTCAGTTAGATTATAGGCTATAGTGAACTGTGGTTTATTTCACTAACCACAGTTCTATGTACAACATCTTATATTCTGTTAATATTTTATAGGAAACAAATATTATTTTACATATTTATTATGTTATAGCGTTAACTTCAACTTGTTTTTTTCCACAATTGTTGTAACATAAAATAAGTAACATGTTCCAGACCCAACAGTGACATCCAGTGGACAGCTTCCATATAACTGGGAACAATACAAAAAGCATGTTTCAATTAGTTCCTTAAATCGTTAAGAGCCTAATTCACACATTAGAATGCTTTACATGCGTATCCACACCTAAATTTAAACTCCCTCCCACACCACTCCCCCATTTTTTTAAGAACCTAAGACATTTAACAGTTCCATAGGGCTTCCTTAACTACCCATGCGTATTTTCCTTCTTAAAAAGGAAAATACGTATGGAGGTTCCTCCACCGCACCCTCCCTGGCTCATTAAAATACCTCTCCCACCCCCTCTTCTTAAAAAAGTCACAAGGCTGCACTGGCCACGCGTCTGCTTTCTTAAAATACTACATAGTTAAAGCCCGTCCTTAAGTACTACGTACATTGCATATTTACTATGACTATGCATGCACAGTACTTAAATTCTTAAAAATACGCACCGCAGAAATAGCAGCTTCTTAGGTATAAATCAGGTCCTAAGTTACAAGCTGGTGATAAGACTGGTGTTTTTTTAAATAATGAAAATGACTTGAGTTGTGACTCTCCGGAGTTGTGACTCTCCTTCCTCCACCACTCCCTCCTCACTTTGTACCCTCTTGTCCCCTTCTGCTACCCTTTTACCAAATCCCTACCTGGTGGCTCCCTCTCAACCTTTCACTGCGCCCAATCCTGATCTTCCAAGCTTGACACCTCGCATTTTGCCTTGCGTTCTGTGCTTGATTCACTATATTGTTTTTCTGTGATATTTTTATAGTCATATTGTATTTAATATATACTATGCTTTCCATCCCTGCCCTGTATGTCTGTAATGTATTCTGTTGTATTTTGTACAGCGCTGCGGACACCTTGTGGTAATAAATGATAATAATAATAATAATAATAATAATCATTTATATGTAAGTAGAGGGATAGTTCTCCAATTTTCTATTAGAATCTATGCTGTACATTTCACCCACAATCCTTGGAGAATACTTTTTTGGGAAGTGGAGAGGGGTGAGCACATTTATAAAAATATTGATTCGGATTCAGATTTCTGATGTCGCTGCTCTCAGAACTCCCAATGCCGAGGCCACTCCCAATACTCATACACTAGCAGAGATAATATAGATTACCCCTGACTTAAAAGTTTTGCACTGTCCTCACAAAAAATGTGTACAGCGCAGAAGTCTGGATAATAGCGAGGTGGATTAATACGCCGGCACTGTGCTATCTGCATTATTCCGCTTCCTGCCCCAGCCTCGGGAATGCTCAAGGTCCATCCCCTTTGAATTTGAATCTGGTCCATATACTATTAATTTATTACAAAAAAATTTACATTTAATAAATATTTCCTAGTTCTATAATATGTTGTATTTATATGGACAATGGGTAGATCCAGACCTATGGGCTAGTTACGTTACAACGCGTAGTGTATTTACGCTAGCGTAATTTCTATGCACTCCCCTCAGTCGTATGTACTTTGACCATTTTACGCTGCCCAAACCCTACCTTAACTTTTCCACAGCGTAAATACTGATGTACGTAATGGATTTACATACGTGACGGCCTAACCAGGTCCACACTGTCCAATTTAAATGCCTCCCTCTGCCTCCAAAGCGTAATTACGTGTGTTGTATTGCCGCCCCCGCCCCTTAGTTTGTATTTATGCTGATGGTACGTACGTTGGGAGTTACGTGGCGTAACATCAGCCGCGCGCATGCTCAATACAAGCGGGTGACATTACGTCATCGACTAGTGTAAATACGCTAGCGTGTGTAGGTTAGGATCTGGGCCAATGTTTGTCACACAAAATAGTTGTGTAAACAAAAATTGTATCATTTCCTGTTCCTGATATGGGGCCTGATTCAGAAATAGGCACAGAAGGGTATTTACGCAAGTCTGTTGCGTAAGGCCCTTTACATGTAACATCGGCGCATGTTCTGTACGGAAAAAGTTCGAAGGCACGGGCTGGCCCTTTAATACCGCATGCCTAAACCCCACCAGAAAGACAGGATTAGGGATGTTAATAAAGAGCCGGGGTGTAAACCAGCAGTTCCACGCAAATCTGAGCGGAGAAATTATGGTAGGGTTCTGGACTCTTTCTGAAAGAGGGGACATGAACTCCCTTATTCTGTGGCGAATAATAGATCTCTGTGCACATGGATTTCCCACTGAGATCTGTATCAGGCTCATCATACTTATAATTATTAGATTTATTAAAGGCACATATATCATCATGTATCTAATAAGTCAAATAAAAGGCAAGTTACGTGCAGCTATAGGGTTGTTCAGATAACGTTACTTAAAATACCGTAATTCTGCATTAACTAGGATATTATAATGCATTGCATTTCTCAGTGGCTAATTGATTTAAATGCCTTCTTGTGAGAAGTTCCTGGAATGTGCAGAAGATCGGAAACAGACATGAAAACTCTGTGACACAAATGGTCAAACATTTCGGGCAACAGTGAGCAAACATAACACAGCTCTGAAACTTAATTATATTCATATGTTGTAGTGATGTATCACACTTTCCCTTAGCATGTAGGTAATCCATGGCTAGTGGAGAAATTAAAAAAAGATCAATCTTGTCAATGGCTTCAGCTCGTTGGAGCAGGTTAAACAAGTTACCATTTTCACAATTAATTTTTTTCATTGAAAGTGCCTTAGTCTGTTCTATAGGTCTGCAGCTATGGCGTTTGGCAGAATTAAAAAGTATTGAAGGAATGAAGTAGAAGCCATTTATCTTTAAGAGTGACTGTGAACCAGAAATCTCTAGAGTCACTGTGCAGAGCAGAACATGCAAATGCAATTCTGTCGAATCAAATGGATTATGTATTTGGGTTGGTGCTTGATAAATCATGTTTGCACTCAACCCATGTGACCTCAGAGAGACAACTGTGGCTTGCTCTGTCACTCATGTACTGGTTCAAGGTCACTGGGGATATGGATAGATAAATCATTTATAAAAAATTAATTTGATAGGAAATCTTTCATTCAAATGGTAATTAAAATGTTGTTGCATGCATTTTGTTGCATCTAACTTTCTATTTCATTACCTATTTTATCATATATTTGCAATATGACTGTATATTGATGTCTTTACCACTTTCCTAGCATCTATACACTTTATAAGCAAGAGTCAAGCAAAACTATGCACATAAAAACAATGTATTTTATCATTTAAAAAAAAAAACTCTTTTTGCCATCTAAAATCCTGATGTCAGTCTTATGCTTGTGTGATGGTCTAAACAATAGTGTATGGTTGTAGTTAAGTGGCAGAGGGTGTGATTACTGTTATTTTAGCTGCTGTTAATAAGGATGTAACCAGGTGCTCAAAAAGATGAAATGGCAAATCAGTCACAGCTAGAGGTAGCCCAGAGGAGGCCCCGTGGCTTAGGGGGCTACATACATTTATACAGAGACTCCTGGTCACCGCTTTCACAGCAGGTCCAGCAGTCAGCATATAGGGGTTGCTTTTTTTAAATTATTTATTAAACAAAGTATTAATTTTATAAAAGGTTTTTTTTTCCAGAAAAATAAACTAAAACTCATTTTTTCCTTGAAAACAAAAAATAATAATAATTGACCACACACTCCCTAAATTTGTTCACAGACAAAACAGGAGCGCAACTATACAATTGTGCTTCAACAATAAAATGTTGGTCCCCACCCATATAATACATTACTGGGAATCATAGTAGCTGCATCTCTTTCTCCAATAGTAATTACCCCCTAGCAGAGGAACTCTCGCAGAGTGTACCCATGCAGTCATAGGCAGATGGGCAGCAGTGCGCCCATCCTTGTATGCCCGCTCCTGTTCTGGGCATGCACAGTGCGATTTCCCGCTGCCCTTTGGCATGAAAAACAGACAGAGGTGCAGCCTTGCATCAGCACCTAATTATTAATAAAAACTGTCACAAATGTTCTAGTCTTAAGGCTGGAAGGCTTCTATCTACCTCTATAAGTAACGCAAATGCACCTTATTGTTATATAGTAGAATATTTACAGCATTACTTCAAACCTTCATCACTTTATTTGACATCAAAACATTCACATACACAAATACAAATAACAATAAATGAATGCAAACTTTAGGACAAGACTATTCACAATTGTCTCTCTGAGGTCACATGGGGTGATTGCAAACATAATTAATCAAAAACCTTTTAATTTTATAGAATTTTATAGAATTGCATTTAGATGTTTGCATGTTCAGCCCTTATTTAGTGTATGAAGGATCCCACTAAGACTAAATAGCACAAAGAAACATGGCTCAATTTCTCTTCAACAATTAAAAACAAATATTAGTTACATACAGATATGATAATTTTATAGCAATGCAACTTCTATTCATATCAATGATCACTGCTCCACATAGTCTAATCCATGGTGATTATAGATGTTTTTATATATATATTTTTTTTAGATTTGCTCTTTTTTTTTAAATTATTAAAAAATATATGTAATTCAATGGTTATCACTTAACTGAAAAAAGTGGGAAAATATAGATACCTTTTCATATTTAGCTTGTTTGGATCTTATTTACTTAAGTGAAATACATCAAGTTTCTCTACAATGCCCTTCTAGCCTCTCAGTTCCACTGCTACCTGGAGTCTTTCCTGAGCATCAAGAGACGTGCAATCTATAAACAAAGCGGGTTGGTGGCAGACTGACCATTGTTTCTTTTGCCAGAAAAAAAGACAACAGTATCGTTTACAACATAAAACGATGAGTGATAACTTTAATTAGACAAAGTATGTTTATTTCTAATGTATAATATTCGTATTGGAGGTGGAGGGAATTAAGTCATTGAACTTTTCAGCAATGGGGATACTGAACAAGTTGAAGAACAATACCACAAAGAGAAGAAAAGAGAAAGCAAAAATTTAATGTGACCTAGAAAAGTCATACAAGGAAGGAACTCCCCCCTCCCCCCACCCAAAAAAAAAATAATAATAAAACTTGCAAAGGAACAAGTAAGCACCACAAAACAACATGATATGGATAGCTATTATGTTATAACTACCATAAACTAAAACAAAACAAGTAAGCTTAGGATAATAAATTTGACCTTGGTTTTAATTCTGAAAGAAGACACATACATTGTATTTAAAAAACTGCTTATAGGAAAAGAAAATGGGTTGGGGGGGAGTCTTGCAGATTTTTATTTAGTCTCTCAGTACATTATTTTTCTATGAATCATTATTATACAAAGAACCACACTGCCTGTCTCCCTGTTCCTTATCTAATCAGAAAACAATATGCAATTCTGTTTGGTTAAGACATCTTTATTAAAATTGCCAAGAAAAAAATAGTTCTGTTTATTATAAAAGAGAGTTTGGCAGATTCTGACCTGTGTGATCAATATCAGCAGAATTGAAAAAATGGAAATGTTTGTGGGCTGTTGTGAGGAAGGTGAGGGAGGGGGTGTTGTAACTCTATGATTACCATAATATGGTTATCATTGGAACAAGGGGACTTGAAGTATGCAAATCTATATACCGTATGAGGAATGGTGAATATTGTTTGCATTAATCAGTATTAAACATTCGTTTTTTGCAAACAAGGGAAAACGTATAGATCAAAATAGAATCTCAACAGTGTTTCCTTGAAATCCCCACTGTTTTCTCATCATTTAACACATTTGGAGCTCAGGCAGTTTGTATCACAGCAGACGAGCGACATTGTTTTTCCATGAATTTCAAAAGCTTTAAGATCAGAAATTCTTTTAGTAATTTTTCCGATTTATTGTTTAATGCTTCATTCTTATAACATGAAAAGCGTCGTAATATGATCACATATTCTGTTTAACGTACTGTGTACCATCATAAATCTAAAAGCTGCATGTATATGTTGCATATAATTGTAGTTTAAATGATAAAAAAAAAAGAATTATAATGTGACCTCTAGTGAAAAGAAAGAAGGTCTGGATCCAGACCTCTGCGCACTTTCCTTACGTGCGGGTGTCTGGCAGTCCACAGGGAAGAGGGCGGTGAGCTGCCCTGTCACTCCCTTCTCTCCTGCAGACTTGTGGGCAGTTACACTGCCATAAAGCAGCCTTAAGACTGACGTGAATGTTGATCCACGTGTATGTCTTAAACCAAGCCCACACTGTATAACTTAAATCTTACCCCTCCCCGCCTACCTTCTGTTCTTTTGGCGGGCTTAGGGGAAGAACCGCGCCATTGGATGCGCCAGATGTTACGCAAAATTTGCACGCAAATCTCCTATCATACAGAACAAGGTTCTGTATGAATATTTTGTGTAGGGTGTATTTTGTGGAACATATTGTTTTAGTTTGTTTGTTTTTTGTACACTTTTTGTTTATTAAAAAAGCAAGTTAAACAAAGATAAATAATTGAATTTTAATGAGGAGAATGCAGCAATGAAAGTGATGAAAAGGGACAGACTAGAAACAGTGCACTAAATATATATATCTATTTTATTATTATTATTATTATTATTATTATTATTAATAATATTAATATTTAAGTATTGTATGCAGTGTAATATAACATTGATTTAAACAGATATTGCTATAGCTAAAAATATATATTTCAAGGTCACCTTGACATATCTCACTTTACTCTGTATTATCTGATGCTGAGCTGCTAAGTTATTATGCTATTACCTATTTTCATTGAGGTGCTGGGCTGAAATATTAAAAACTTTAAAGCTCTGAGAATATAAAGTGTATAAAGCCAGAGAGTCTTGTCTTAAAGAGCTTGCAATCCAAGTAGACTATTCATAGTAGACTATTTTATTTGATTCAGTTCCTTCTACTTTTTTTCTTGAATAATGGTAAAATACCGTATGGCTGATTAAGGAAATGTCATATGGTTTGAGGTTAGCAGTATAATAATACCATGGTTTTAATTATCTAAAAGCGGTTCAAATTTGCTTAAAATAAGTTTCAAGTATTGAGAAGTTAATTTACATGAAACTATTCTGCATTCTGTCATATATATAACGTGATTCAAGCATTTATTCATTTATTGTCAAAACTACTGCTTAACTTGTTCAGTAAAAACACTGTATTCTTTTGCAGTCTTATTCATACATTACTAGACTTGGGTTTATTTTGTAAAATGTCAGAGTAAAAATCTATGAAGAACACTTGTGTTTTCTGCATCTTCTTCCTGTCACCTTTATTTTGTATGGGGGCAGCAGGTCAGGAGACTTTAGTAAACGCACTGTACTCTGTCATGGGAATTGCAATTTCAGGTTATTATTTCATAAGCAATTATATTTACCTGTGCTGCTAAGGAGAAGAGATTTGTATAGTAACAGAAAAAGCTCCCAGGATCATTGGACAGGAAAGTGCAGTATAAATACATATTGAATGTAAGGAATTATTTTAATTTGACCTTCGTAGGTCTGTTTTCTTTTCTTTTAATTATTGTAACCTATTAGGGATCTAATTGAATTAAGGAATCTTTTTGTCTTTGTGGCCCTTCTAAGCAACACTTCTTTTTTAATCAGTCTTGGGTTATGACAACCTGTATGCAGTGAAGCATTGTTGCCTCGTAGGGGTTCAGTAATAAACTTCCAATGATTGATGTTCTGTGACCCAGTGCAACCTTTCTTAACCTAAACCTGGAAATAAGTGGAGACAATACAGGGTTGCTAAAAAAATATTTGGAATTTATTGATTAAATTAAATTAGATTAATTCAATTAAAAATGGAGAAAACATTCCAAGTAGTATACTTGCTAATGATTAAATTTGCTTGTGGTTTAACATACCAAGAATTTATCAGTTAAACTATGAACCTTAAACAATGCAGAAATAGAGCTATATACAGGTGAAACTCGAAAAATTAGAATATCGTTCAAAAGTTCATTTATTTCAGTAATTCAGCTTAAAAGGTGAAACTAATATATTATATAGACTCATACCATGCAAAGTGAGATATTTCAAGCCTTTTTTTGCATTCATTTGGATGATTATGGCTTATAGCTTATGAGAACCCCAAAAGCAAAATTTCACAAAATTTGGATATTACATGAAATAAAAAAACAAAAGGTTTTTAAATACAGAAATGTCAGCCCTCTGAAAAGTATAATCATGCATATGTGCTCAGTATTTGGTTTGGGCCCCTTCTGCACATATTACTGCCTCAATGCGGCGTGGCATGGATGCTATCAGTATTCTTCCACCAGACTCTAGGACCTTGGATTCCAAATGAGATTCAAAATTTGCTCTCATCAGAAAAGAGGACTTTGGACCACTGAGCAACAGACCACTTCTTTCCTTCTTTAGCCCAGGTAAGATGCTTCTGACATTGTTTGTTGTTCAGGAGCGGCTTGACAAGAGGAATACAACATTTGAAGCCCATATCCAGGATCCAGTGACGTATCTACCATGGGTGCAGACAAGGGGGCCGCCCGTGGCACTCCCCCTGCACCCAATGGAGGATTCCAGTACCACCTATATTTGTACAATCGGTGATGGGCTCCACCAGCCTTCCGTTCCCAACAGTGCACTCGGGCGTCACATGGGGATGTCAGGCGTGCGTGCACTGTGCAGCCTCGCGCCCCTCTTCTGTTTGCAGAGCGTGAGGCTGCGCAGTGCACGCATGCCTGATATCCCCGCGTGATGCCCACGCACAATGCACTGATGGG
>WWET01007462.1:39362-51085 GCA_011038615.1 Limnodynastes dumerilii
GGAAACCCACAAGGGGTTAACAGAAACAGTCAGGCAGGATAAGCAAGGTAAATACAAA
The DNA here is from genome assembly GCA_011038615.1 of Limnodynastes dumerilii. Classification (NCBI taxonomy): domain Eukaryota; kingdom Metazoa; phylum Chordata; class Amphibia; order Anura; family Limnodynastidae; genus Limnodynastes; species Limnodynastes dumerilii. Next base: position 39,421 of record WWET01007462.1, read on the forward strand.
TGGGACTGAACAGCAAGGTGGGAGATGGAGGGAATGGAGACACAAAGGTATGAGGCAAGGTACCGGGCAAGGACAGAACTGGGGCACTCAAGAAAGTAAGAAGCAATAGCACAAGGCAAGAGAAGGAAAGAAACTGGCACAGAGACACTAGGAACTAGAAGCTATGACCAGCACATGCTACTTGCACTGGAGGCTATTTAAAGAACACTCCTCCAATAGCTGTGGAAGCCAGACACACCTCCAGGGACAATTAACCTGCAGCTGGGAGAAAATCAGACACATAGAACTTTGCAAGAAATTAACACACACTCTGCCAGGATGAACCTGCAGAGTGTAACACTCATGCATTATGTACTGGTGTGCCTTTGTCATTCTTTATGAGTTTGTAGCTATATATGATTTTAATTATTTTCATTTAGATTTTTGTCTCTGTAAACACTCTCAGCACTATCAATATTTAGTTGTACTATGCCACCAGTTATGCCAGCAATGTTTTATGGGTACCTCTAAGAAGAGCTTTGCAGATACCAATTCAACCGCCTGAGCGTTGGAGAAGTCTGTGTGTCTGTAAGGACAGAACTGATTAGTATTGTACCCCAATACATACAGTATATATACACAAGCCTGCCTTCAGAATTTGTGGGGCCCGGGACACACCAGTAAGTCCCGCCCCCTATGTGACTTAATCTATGATCGGGTAGGTCGGGGCCCTGCAGACCTGCGTTACCCTCTGGCCAATGCACAGGGAAATTCTTCCCTGCGCATTGGCCCTGTAATGATGGCAGGCCCCAATAAGCTGCAGGCCCGGGACAGTATTCTTGGTTGTCCCCCCTAATGGCGGCCCTGTACATACATGATGTAATATGGAGGATTGATTTGATCAACAAAAATACTGCTATTTAATCCCATTATTTCCAATCTGCTGCAAAATATGCAGGGGAAAAGAGCCTTAATTGTAAAACTGTACTCCCACTGTGTTTTGTTTGTAACTGATGACTTTCTTAAGCTAGAGGAAACCCTTTGGTATAGGACAATACATAGGGAAAAACTTTTTCCTTGAGATTCAAAGGTGCGCAAACATGTAAACTCAAATTCTTTATAGGTACTGTCAAAATAGAACCATTTGAGTAGTAGAAAAACAGAATCAAATGTTCCTAATATGCTTACTGTTTTTTTGAAACCACAAAATAGGTTGTTCTTAAACAATATTTTAAACTTATAAATCATTTAATAAATGAATGATAGAGGCGAAGGACCGGATTCACACCTAACAAGCTGCTGCTTTTTAGGTGCTGATTTGTAAGTATGGAGCCATTGCACATGCCTACGTAGTGGTTACATACATAGATTCCCTACGATTAAATCACTTGTGCCGGTGCTGCCTCGGGGAAAAGTGGGTGGGGGAGGAGGTATGATAAGCAGCCAGGGAGGGCGTGGGCAAGAAATCTCTGTGTGTATTTTGCTTCTTAAGAAGGAAATTACGCAGTTACTTAATGTAGCCCCACTCTCAAGGGCCATTAAGCTCCTAAAAATGGGGGAGGGTTGCTGGGCTGGACGGGTGAGTTAGGTGCGGATCCAGCAGACTCTTAATTGTGATTACGGTCCAAAATTTCTTGTGATAAACTAATGCACAGGCAAAATGTGGAATAGGTGTAACTGCAAGTTAAGGTTCCTTCTATTTATATGGTGTGAATACACTCAACAAACATGATTAAGTCATCTCTGCATCAACTGATTGACGGGAATAAACAGTACTATAGCATTAACAACTTTAGGGTTTGGTACATTTTGACCTTTTATGTGTTGTGTCCCTACATATTGAACCAAATAATCCCAAAGTTTTAGATGCCATCAATTCACAGATGGCAACAGTGCCTAATATATAGTGGAATATAAAATATTTATTTTTGTTATGAATATTTGCCAGTGTAGTATACTGAATGACGTGCAGCTTCAGTGTTACATGAGCAGACATAAGCCACCTGTGCCTATGCATAATTTCCTCAGAAAGCAGGAGCATAAATAGAAGTGAAATAGAGCAAGTAGCATGCTCCTTCTTGCTTTCTTTCCATATGTATGAAAATCATAGTGTTACATTGAGTTATTGGTCCAGGGATCTAGGCATGCTAAATCAAGTGCAGAAAACAGGGAACAGAAATACAACAGTGAGTTAAATGCCAGGGGAATATTAATCTATAATACTCAGTTGTTCAAACTTTGCTCATCATCATTTATTTATGCTTAAAAAAGTCTGACTCAAAAACACCCCATTAGACCACTATTTTACAAGTAAAATTGTAACAAATGAATGCACTGATCTATAAATTGAATCAACAAAATGAAAGTCAGCCCCTCGGAGAGTAAAACATTTCAGGAACTATGTGAAGAAATACAAGGAAACCTATCATTTCACAGTGACAGTAAAACCATCTGTGATATCAGTGGACAGAAGTCCCTCCGATCCTGACAGATCTCATTATGGGTTCACGCTCCCAAGAGATTGAGTGTGCTGGGGAGAATCAGATGAGATCCATGAATCACCTGGTGATGAAATCACTGATGTACTATACCAATATTTAATGGAAGCACTTAGAACAGAAAACCCTGTCTGTCCTAATGCTTATTGCATATACTTTAACATTAACATAAAGCACACTGCCAAATGGCTTAATTCGAAATACAGCTTCTAACTTTATAGTAAGTGCAATCAAGTGATCATTTAACCTATATCAAAGTAAACTATTTATTTGGTGGTTTTAACAAAAATGTTGTCAATGTTGGGACAATAGCTATGTTTACTATTAAATGTACCATAGCGGATTTGATCCATAGTTTTGATGGATGAGGAATACCGATACAATATAGGTCTTATCGAGAGTTGCGTGTAACAGGCAACTCTGGGTAGTATGTATTGAAGTGTCTTACCCTGCAGTCAGGGCCATATAGCTGAAGCTGTGGCTTGTACAGACACAGCCTCAGCCAGTTTCTTATGTTTTTAAATAGGTTTTTAAGATTTACCCATTTAGCTTTTTTAAAATAATTTATACAATATTAATGCCAGATTGTAGTAGCAGTATTTCACTGCTATGCTAGGATTAAAAAAGGAGACAAAAAAAAATATAACATTTTTAAAGGAAAAATATTTTGAACATTATTTCATGCACACATTTTAATAAAAAAAATTCAAATACATACAGCAGTGTTTTATCAACAAAAATGATAATTTTTTCCCTTTGAAAATGATCTGCGCCTATTACTTACCCCATCCCCTGAGATAGTGTAAGCTTTTCACGGAAGCACAGGCACCTTTCATAGCTACTGCACCTATTTAGATGAGAATTCATCGCTTTTCTCATTTAATTATTGTGGAATGCCTTGTTCCAGCAGGGCAGAGCAGAAAGACGTGGACACAGGCGGATGGGCAGCAGTGCGCAGTACGCCCATCTTTCTGAGCTCACTCCTGTTCTGAGCATGCGCATCGCCAATTCCCGCTGCGCTTCTGTCTGAAGTACAGACGGAAGCGCAGTTCTGGATCAGTGCCCTGTTTTAGCCCATTGTTGCTGAGTGCAGATTCTGCTAAGTGTCAGTGAAGAAGCTGAGACAATGGGTCGGATCCAGACCTATGTTCGGTTTACATTCCAACGCGTAGCGTATTTACGGTTTCGTAATTACTATGCACTCCCCTTGGCACTCCCCTCGGTCGTACGTATTTTTGCCGTTTTACGCTTGCCAAACCCTACCTTCATTTTTCCAAGCGTAATTGCTGTCAGCCATAATGCCTGAACATACTTATGCCTAAGCACGCCCATACTGTATGATTTATATGCCTCACCCCGCCTCCGAAGCGTAATTACGGGTGTCGTATGTCTGGCACGCCCCTTCGTCTGTAATTATGCTGGTGATCGTGTGCTCGTAACTATGTTCAGAGTTTCTGGTCATAGCATCTGCCGTGCGCATTCGCAGAACATGAAAAACAGCGTTTTTCCGACTACGGCCAGCGTAAATACGCTAGTGGTCGTAGGTCTAGATCTGGCCCAATGCCTCAGACTGTAAGCTGTAAAAGACAATAATAGGTGTTGAATTCAAATAAAAATATTAAATAATAAATAAATATTAAAAGACAACAGATGTAATCTGTGTGTGGGTATGATCAAAGGATCGCTAACATAGGGAAAACGCACATACTTGCACGCAGTCGTACGCAATAGTGTGTAGTCGCAGGCTTTTTCATCTTATGATTCTGCTTGATAGTTGTAGGTAAATAATTTATCATATTAAATGTGCATGCTTAGATAAGATAATTGACCCTGCTAGCTAGGCTAGGAGCACCTGTACATTATGCTGATTAACGTCTGAACAAGGAACAATAGAACTGTGATGATCCAATGAAGACGAAGGAATTCAAGGTGAACAGAGGAATCCACCTATCAAGAGCACAGAAGACCTTCCTTTGATCCTGCAGATCATGCTCTAGTCTTGATAGCCCTAGAGCTTTTGTAGTGAAGTTCATGTTAGTGCTAACTTGCACTGGCTTTGGTGTGATTAGTACTTTTGGATAAGCCTTTCCCTTTCGGAATAATTCTTTTGTGGGTTGGACAGCAGCTGCAAATGGATTGGAATTCTATTATTTTACCGGTGAGCCCATTTCAAAATTGTGCACCAACTTCACACAGACGAGACATCATACCATTCCTACTAGAGTAGGTGCAATATTCAGAACATAGCTTAAATTTTAGTACCTCAATCGACAGGATGAAGAAACAGCCTGTCTTTCTTTTCATTACTGCACGCAGATAGTGCTATAAAATTGCAATGGATATTTAATGGTCAATTATTCATACTTATGTGCTCAACAGGGGGCATTTAAATGGAAGATTTATCCAAAGGTGGACAACTACTTCAAGGTAAGGTCACATATTAGAATGCTGTTACTGCCCAGCACAAATAACCATGACTAACAATAAGCTCTTGCAATAATAAAAGAAACAAGGAACATTGAGAGTGGCAGTGCTGGGACTTCCGGAGTTGTGAATATGCCTCTGCCAACAGGTAAACTCTTTTTCTTAACCATAACCTACTACTAACCCTCCATTTTACACAGCCTAACCCTAACTTTCCCCTTTAGCCTTAACCCTAACCTTTTACCTTCTTGAGTTCTAACCCTAACACGCCCCTTCTTTGAGTCCGATCTCTTACCCTAACCCTCCCTTCTTGAGGCCTAACATCAGCTATGGGCGCCACAGCCTGTTGCTATTGGGAATTTATCAAATTACGTTCTCATTCCCAATAGCGATTTTCAGCAATGATACAGCTACGATTCAGCTGGCAGCTGTATTATCATTGAAATATGACCGGCCAAACCGGCAACCACATCCCAGCTCATTGGCTAATATAGGCTAGAACGGGTTAGTTACTGTGCTTTGTGTATGGAGGCTTTTTGGATTGGTAAAACTTTATTAGTCAGTAAGTGTTTCCTCATAGTGCTATATGGTTAGTTATTTGTAATTTGGGATTAATCTTTCATGCCATCAGACACTTCAAATAAATTCACCACCTGGAAACAACAGTATGTCTGTTTGTCCATTTTTTTCTAATGTCACTAATAAACTTTATGCAACTGGAAAACTTATTTTGAAGAAAATAGTATTTTTCGGACCATAAGACGCACCTAGTTTTTAGAGGCAAAAAAAAAGTTTATTGTTTCAATGAACCCAGCATCACCAATCATGTCCAGCACCCATCATGTCCAGCACCCAGCATCCCTCATCATGTCCAGCACCCAGCATCCCTCATCATGTCCAGCACCCAGCTATACTAAATACTTACCTTGGAAATCTTACTTTTACACTGTAGTCCCCGTTCTGCCGTCTCCTGCTTCTCCTCTGCGGGCTTCACTGACGCTGATATGACCTCAGGTCACTCCAGCATCAGGGGGAGGAGCTGCTGCACTGCTCTGCCTGTCACACAGGACTGTCACACAGGACAGGCAGAGCAGAAACAACTGTAATGGACGCCACTGTGAAGCGGTGTAAGGCGCTCTCATCAGAGTGATGAGAGCACCTTACATTTCTTTCACAGCAGCGTTCATTACACTGCTGACAGGCAGGGAATGGGGGGATGAGTGCCTGGATGCACCGCATCCCCCCGTGGAGCGGGACCCGCCAGACCCGCTCATACATCAAGTTAAGGTTTCAGTGTATTCGCTCCATATGACGCACACACTTTTTCCCCCACTTTTATGGGGGGGGGAAAGTGCGTCTTATGGTCCGAAAAATATGGTACATTTGAATGCTGGCTAGCACTAAAGGTTCTGTGCTCTCACAGATATTGTTAAGAGATATTTTTGATCCTGACAAAAACATTAGAAAAAAGATGCTACTCTACATCAAAATAACATTAATTTTATTTATTTATTTATTTATTTTATTAACAGGTTTTTATATAGTGCCAGCAGATTATGTGCCGCTTTAAACAATGTAACAATCATTATAACAAGCCTGGGTGGTAACAGACAGACTGGGTAGTTAAGAGGACCCTGCCCGCAAGCTTACAATCTATAGGACATTAGGGATTCATACATAAGGGCTAGTGCTATATATCACACAATAGACCAGCCAGCGTGTAAGTAGCATTGTGGGTAACAGGACTGAGGGTAATTTTAGTATGGAAAGTCAAGTTTTCAATTTGTGTTAATCAGTTAACAAAAAGGTAAACCGGATAACAAAGTGGTTGTAATTGGGGTAGACAAGTATTAAGCAGTAGATTGTGCAAATGTTACAACACCACCGGAATTACCTTGGATTGAGGACCGGGGCGGCTGTCTGGAAGAGGCGGACGAGGCGAAAACCATGCGCGGAGTCTAGTGGGACCTGGTTCTTCGCTAGAGCCTGTGGGACCTGGTTCTTCGCAGATTTCCCCACAGGTCACGGCCCCGAGGGCGACGTCCAGGAGAGGAAGATTAAAGAAAGGAAGGCAAGAGGGATTGGATGAGAGAGAAAAGGGTAAGTGGGAAACAGTCAGTACCAGTAGGGCCTGGACTGAAACAACAATAAACAGAAAACAGACAATACCAGGGAAACGACACAGGACTGACGAACAATACTAACAGGGAAACTCACTCACACACTTATTCAGGTGGAAATCCCAAAAGGGATGCAAACACAGGTGTTCAGGAGAGGCAAGGGTTAACACAGAGATGGGTAACAATGGCAAGGAGAAGAGAGGGCAATGTCACACAAGAGGTTAACAGGCAGGAACTAGGCTGGGTAACAATGGGGCACTCGAAAATCACAGAAAATAGAAGAGGGTGGCACAAGGCAAGAAGCAGGCAGAGCAATGGTAAGGAAGCTATAACCGGAGCCTGTGTCAGGGAGAGACTGGGTTTAAATGATAAGTGGCCAATCAGGAGCGGGCGCCTAAAGCAGCAATAGGCTGGCGTCTTGGTTGCTGAGCAACGCACCAGACGCCAGCCCGACGGTCCGACCGAATGTGCGTCCCTAGCAACTAATAGCTACCGGGAGGCGGGGAGACGTAGGACGTGGAAGCGCCGGACAGAAAGCAGAGGGACGCCGGAGGCATGAGAACAGAGGGAGAATGCTGCTGCACAGTGGGAAGGGCTTCAGTAAGCAAGGAGGAGGTAAAAGAGTGCGGGGAGTAATCAAACAGAGCCACAGCCCTGCAACGCGCCGTGACAGCAAGTTGATATGCTTGTCTAAAGACATGTTTTAATTAAGGGCTTGAAAGTTATGAGAGTAGAGGATAGTCTTAATGGGCGAGGAAGTTTATTCTAGAGAGTGGATGCAGCACAGGAGAAGTCTTGTAACCTGGAATCAGAGCATTTGATTACAGTAGAGGAGAGAAACAGGTCCTGTGAGAGAAGATCTGAGAGAACGCAGTGCAGTGCAATGCTTTGTGGAATAGTTTTCTAAGGTTTCATGATTCCTTAGTGTGCCATGGCTCACATTGAGGTCATCATGGTGTATGAGGGTTCAGAGTTTTATTGCTTGGAAAACTAGGTTCTCAGCTATAGTTTATATTCTGTTAGAGAAATATACTTTTTTATTACCATTTTAAAGTGTTTAAATATATTGATTAAACTGAATGGACAAACAAAGTTTATTAAGTTGTTTATACAAGTGGTGTCACTAGTGTCATCTGGTGCAATAACTCATGGTGTCACCCCCTTTCCCCCCATGCACCTCCTCTTATGCAAGACAATAGAGAATTTTACAAATATTCCAAATGTAGTGCATAGTCCAGTGCAAAGTCAAAAGAATAATCTAGCATTCAGTTCAAATAGTGTATTAGAGATCACTCAAGTGAAAAGTTAATAATCATTTATATAATCAATTGGGTAAATTTCTATTTCCTCTTACTAATGTCACAAGCAACATTCAATGGATAGTGCAGTAAATAAATGTAATAAATTGTCCAACTTAAAGGCGAAAGAGTGATCTAACACTCAGTTCAAATATACAACCAGTGTGATAGAATCATTTTGCCAATATTGGTGAAATCATTCAAGTAAAACACCACTATCTATTCAAATAGTCAATGAAAGTGAACTGTAAAGTTTATTCCCCCATTTCTTCTGAACTCCATTTAGATAGATTGCTTTCTCTGATCTGTCCATTCTCTGTTCTGCCTATCTTTCCGATTATAGCTACTACGCATGCGTAGTAACTATTTTACACTGTCTACATAGCGTTTCGTTGTGCAGATTGCGTACATGAGATCTTTAGAGGAAAATACTCTCAGAACCCCCTCCACCTGGCACATGCACAGCATGTCTGGAGGATGTGGCTCTCTGCTCAGAGTGACCACAATGCTCCAGTGCATTCCATATATAAGTAGATATATATTGGATATCCATACCTCCCAAGTGTCCCGATTCCAGTGGGACAGTCCCTCTTTCGAGGGGCTGTCCCACCAGCCTCACAACTTCTCCCGAGAGAACAGAAACTCGGGACAAAGTTTAGTTTTTTTTGTTTTATTTTAGAAGACTGTGCCTCTGTATATGCGGCAGGGCTTTTCACAGTACAGGTAAAACATGTCTCCTATGCTAGCTCTGTAGGACCAAACCTGTTACTGTGAATGGCAGTGACCTAACCCATGTGGTCACTGCCATTCCAGAAATTAGATTCGGTCCTAAAGGACTCTCGTAGGAGCCCTGTATTACCTGTACTTCCGCACCATGTGACCACAGTCATCAGAGAGGGAGAGACAGCGAGAGAGCGGACCGGGAGTGTATGGATGGCTGGACCGAATTATAAAGGGCATATATTGATGGCTGGTCATAATTATAAGGGGCATATATGGATGGCAGGACATAATTAATTATAAGGGGCATACATGAATGGCTGGTCATAATTATAAGGGGCATAGATGGATGGCTGGATATAATTATAAGGGGCATACATGGATGGCTGGACATAATTATAAGGGGCATAGATGGATGGCTGGATATAATTATAAGAGACATATATGGATAGCTGGACAGAATTATAAGGGGAAAATATATGGCTGGACAGAATTATAAGGGGCATATATGGATGCTGGTCATAATTATAAGGGGCAGATATGGATGGCTGGACATAATTATAAGGGCATATATGGATGGCTGGACATAATTATAAGGGGCATAAATAGATGGCTGGACATAATTATAAGGGGCATATATTGATGGCTGGACATAATTATAAGGGGCAAATATGGATGGCGGGACATAATTAATTATAAGCGGCATACATGGTTGGCTGGACATAAATATAAGAGGCATACATGAATGGCTGGAAATAATTATAAGGGGCACACATGGATGGCTGGATATAATTATAAGGGGCACACATGAATGGCTGGACATAATTATAAGGGGCAAATATCGATGGCTGGACATAATAATAAGGGGCAGATATGGATGGCTGGACAATTAATAAAGGGGCTGACATATACTAGGGGCACACATTTAATAAAGGGGCAGACATGGAGGCTGGACAAATAATAAAGGGGCAGGCATATGGAGGCTGGACAAATAATGAATGGGGCAGATATATGGAGGCGGACATATGAATGTCTGGAGAAATAATATTGGGCAGACATGGATGGCTGAATTAAAAAAAAGGGGCAGACACTAGACCCACCCTCTGGGTGGTGCAAGACACACCCACTTTCCCCAGACACGCCCACTGGGCAGTACAAGACACACACCCTCTACCATGCTACAAAATTGTGTCCCTCTTTCCAATTTTCAAATGTTGGGGGGGTATGGGATATCTGCATTGTCTGTTCTGCAGTTGGCTGGTCTGTTGCAATGCATTTTCCCCTACTGTCACCCATGGGCATTTTTAAGACTTATCCACAGTTTGAATAATTTCTTCTATTTTGAAATCCTCCTGCTGCAGTCTGCTCTTCATGTTCTGTTTATGATAACATATCATAACATCACATCATGCTGTTCACTATTGCCTATATGATTAGTACTGTGTACAGTTTATGCTATTGTGCTATTTCTTTGACAGTGTGATACCATAAAAATCTCACCATCCTGCAGCTTCAATAGAACTTTCTGTATTTAACTATTTCAAGTCTATCCATAATTTCTAAGACACACTGCACATTCTAACAAGCTAGATGACCCTTTCCTAATTTACATTAAATTATTTTCCAAATTTGGCAGGTATGGCTTAAATACCATGATAAAAGGATATATTTTATGGACCTGATTCAAACTTAAAACCACACCACCACCTAATACCCGGGTTTTTGGGCAAAAACCCGGGTCTCGGCAAAAACCCAGGTATTTGGTGGTGATGTGAGACCACCCTTTCTCAACTACCCATGTCTAAAGACCCAGATTTCAGACCCAGGATAAAAGAAGGGTTTTTCCTGGGTCACACCCGGGTAGGGTGGCAATGTGAAAGGTCCCGGTTTGTTCACATTGCCTCCCGATTAGCTACATTTGTTTACTATTGCCATTGCTTGTGCATATGTTAGTTTCTGGAAGAGCTTCTTAACTGTGACTCATTCTTAAGTCTTGAGGAACGCCCATACTATACATTAGTAGCCCGAGTGCTGCTCATTTGCATTAAGAGTCTTGCCCCTCTAGCCACACATGTGGAACTCATTACATTCCCAAACATGAATCATTCCTAAGTAGCTGTTCTTATCTCTGAATCATTATTACATGGTTTCAGTACATAGTTTTCAGTTCTGGGCATGCTCAGTTTAACCATTCTTTAATATACACACTGAAATCCTGTTGTTACTTAGATGTAATTTAGGCCCTATGGGCCTGATCCAGACCTACATTAAAACGCCAGCCAGCAGCGTAAGATCGGCTTAAAAGCCGATCTGCGCATGCGCCGAGCAGATGTAGCTTCAGCGTCCCCCTGCGTTACTACACTGAGGTTAGTGCAGGGAGGCGAAGGGGAGGGAGGGCAATTAGGCTGGGAGGGCATTATTGTACTAACGCCGCTGTCCCAGCGTATTTACACTCCCTTACGCCGGCTGAAGTTAGGGTAGCCTTCAGCTGCGTAAGGGAGTGTAAATACGATAGGGCGAGGGGGGGGTGTCAGCGCTACATTGTAGGTCTGGATCAGGCCCTCTATTTTTAATCTTGGGCTTGGTTTGCAAGGATTGAATTCATGATCACTGTCTATGTTCAGCC
>WWET01007463.1:5178-15213 GCA_011038615.1 Limnodynastes dumerilii
AAGAGGGCTGCTCATCCTTTGGTACTTCCCACTGATCAGCTAGGCTCTTTTTGGTTTAATTTACTGCTGTAACAGCATGGAATCTACTGGATAAGCGTGCCAGCTGCCTGTTTCTCCCATTTTTGCCCAAGCTACCCACGGAGGGCTAAATAGCTGGATATAATTGTTGGCCCTCTGTCCCACCTGGCTATTACTCCCAGGGACATCTATTTGGAATGTACCTGATATTTTGGCGTCATCTGCATCATATAGGAGATGTAGTCTGAAGACATAAGCAGCTTGGTAAAAGAACATTTATTGTGTTGCATGTGTGAGGATTTGTGCACTCTTTCTCTCCCTTTTGTGTGGTACAGTTTATGTTTAGCATTGAGTCTTTAGTGCTTGTGCTTGGTTACTCCTAACCAGCTGGCATTTTCACAAATAGTGGGCCTACCCTTATGGGTTCTGTGTAAGAAAAAAAAAAACACAAAACCCCAAACAAAACAAGAAAAAAAACACACCAAAAAAACCCATTAATAATATAACATTTGAGGCAGGGTGTTCTCTTTGAATATTCACTGTTGCTTTGAATGTAAAAATTTCAATATTTTTTTGTGACCTACCATCATATAATTTACAAATTTTAATTGGGGCATGAAAAGGTTTTTGAATAAATCTTTTTCAGGTACAATGGGAAAAACAAGAACAATGCAACTCCCCCCTCGCCCACAGAAGTTGGTGACTCAATCCCCACCTTCCCCTTCTTTGTCTGGTTTAAGCCGAGATAGCACACCTCCATTTACTTCCAACTTTATACCGGCTAATTTAGCAATGGAAGCAGCACAAGAAATGTCTTTAATAATTATGCCCATTATTAATCAGAGTCTAGCGGAGGTTTAGACCAATCAATATTGGTCTGAACCTCCGCTAGACTCTGATTAATAAGGGGCATAATGATTAATGATGTAAGCGAATCAACCTGAGATTTGTGGGTATTCCTGAGTATATTAAGGGACAATACCTGGTTGATCTTTTACAAATAGATATACCTACCATTCTTCAGGTTCAGAGTGACTTGGGAAAGGTCATTGTGGAAAGGGCACATCGTTTAAGGCCTGAAAGGGATAGAGAAAATGATCGACCAGTTATTGCTAAATTTTTTAATTTTAAAGACAAAGGGGCTGATCAAGAACAATGCCGATACGCTGTGCTTACTAAAGCACAGCGTATCGGCGTTTACTTACCCTGACACTCCCCCTGTGCGGGCGTATGGCCCCTTCCTTACGCCGGCTGAAGGCTACCCTAACTTCAGCTGGTGTAAGGAAGGGGCCATACGCTCGCACAGAAGCGTATGGCCGCTTAGCCCGCCCTCCTACCCTCATTTAACTACCTCCCCCCGCCCACCTACACTAACCTTAACGTAGGGATGCTGGAGGACGTCCCCCTCCAGCGTCCCTACGGCGCTGCTACGGACACCCGATCCACGATCAGGCGTTGCCGTAGCAACGCCGGGCAACATCTGCCCGGTGCATGCGCAGATAGGCTGAAAAGCCCATCTTATGCTTACGCCCGCCGTCGCTAGTTGTTCTGGATCAGGCCCAAAGAAGCTATTTTGCAATCATACCGGAAGCTTAGTTCTTTAATTGTCCACAGTTACAAGGTGTTAATGTATGAAAATTTCTCTACACACCTTTCACAGTTGCCTAAGGAATTTGCTCCCATATGTAAATCTCTCTTTGAAAAGCGCATAAAATTTGCACTATTATTTCTGATGAAATTACGTATTTCTCTTAATGGGCAGACCCATTTTTCCAGGATGCAAGGAAAATGAGAGATTTTTTGACACACCTTAACATGCCACATACTTCGCAAACTAGGTCACAATCACCTCATACTTAACCTTTAGGGATCTTTGGGCTGATATTTGTAGTTACCTTATACTTTTAGTATGTTAAAATGTTTTGTACAAATATGTTTTACTTGTTCGTATTGGCCACAATACTGTGGTCAATTTTTGGTTTGATCCGGAGGTAAATAAGAAAATGGAGGTATATTGGAACACAATACTTGCTACTATATTGTATGTTCAGAAAATTATTTATTGTTACTGTTTGTTTGCTGTTTGGAGTCACAGGCACGGCCAGTTTGATCTAAGGCCTGGGTTGGAAGCACATGCAATTTTTATAGTAAACTTGGTAGATTATTTACATAAGATTTCTCCTCATGATTTGACCCTTAATTTAATTATAAAAATATGGCTCAATTGGGTAATGATATGACAAACCCCCTGGGACGGCAAAAGCCCTGTTCCTTAAAAATAGTTGAATGGAACGTGGACGGGCTGAACACCCCGATCAAGGGAGGGCGAGCTGAACACCCCGATCAAAAGAAAGAGAGTTTTGACACATTTAAAATCCTTAAAACCTGATATTGTATTCCTCAAAGAAACGCATTGGCGCGCTTCTGATAACCCTACGCTTAAATATTCTTAAATAGTGGTATGTATTCATATTTAACTAAGAAGAGAGGAGTGGCCATTTTACTCAACAAAAACATGCAATATACCATTAATGATAAATTGATTAATTCAAAAGGTAGATATATCCTCTTGGACATCAAAATAGGGGTTGATCATTTAAAATTGCTGAATATATATGCCCAAAATTTGCCTAATAGGGATTTCTACGAGTCTATTTCTAATGTGCTCTTCAAAAGGGAAACTCCCAGTTTAGTTATAGGGGGGACTTTAATACTGTTCACAACCATGCTCTAGATAGATCAGGTACCCAATCTATTAGGAACCCAATTCTCGATAGAGGAATTTCAACCTTGATTAATCCGCATTCTTTGGTGGACCCTTGGAGGTTACACACTCCATTGGATTGATCCTATACATTCCATTCAGGGGTACACCGCACATTATCAAGGATTGACTACTTTTTAGTTTCCTACCAGTTGTTCACTAAAATAGATAAAATAGACATTGGGGATATCATTATATCAGATCATGCCCCCCCATCTCTATATCAATTGCAACTGCACTCAAAGGGCTGAGATACATTCCCTGGAGATTCTCATCATATCTTCATCAATCAGAAGATTCCTGCCAACATATGACTTATAGTTGGCTGACTTTTGTAGATGACAATGTTGAGCATCTGGAAGATCCCATACTTTTTTGGAATAGGGCAAAAGTAGTCATGCATAGTCACATCATTTCATACGTGGCAAAAAAAACGCAAATATAAGGCTAACTATGTGTCCATGCTTCGTGCTATGCAAGAAGCACTACAAAATATATTGATTTTCCTACAGATACCACCCTATCAGAAAATAACACATATAAACATCTCTTAGAAAGTTTCCTTACATCTCAAGCCCAATCCAAATTAGAACACACAAAGCACAAATTTTATCGTTGGGGAAATAAGGCGGGCAAGGTGTTGGCAAACCTTACAAACCCGTTTTGTAAAAAACACCATATTTTGTTAATTAAAGATGGAACCCCTTCCCAGACACTTATTTCCTCACAAGCTATCCTGAAAGGTTTCTTGAAATACTATCAGGACCTTTACACATTTCTTCTTGATGACCCAGTACTGCATAACAAGATCTTAAATGAAGCCAAGCTACCTAAAATATCTTCTGAACAACGGCAATTAAATGCCGCAATCTCAGAGGTGGAGGTGAAAAACATTATTTCCAATCTCCACAATGGTAAATCCCCGGGTCCAGAAGTATTCACGGCTGAATTTTTTTTAAATATTACAACCCAATCTCACACCCTTTCTAACGTCTTTATATCAAAAGCTTAATTTGGATTGCCCCCTATACCCCTCTTTTAATGAGGCCCATACCACCTTCATACCTAAACCTAATAAAGACCCTCATCTTATTTCTTCTTATCGCCCAATTACTTTGCTAAACCAGGATTTTAAAATCCTGGCCAAAATTCTTGCTACCCGCTTGCAGAGAATCCTCCCAAATTGTTATTTTTTTTTCTTTAAATCTGTTTATTGAGTTTTTGTGTCTTAACAGTACATGTACATTTCAACATAGCCAGCATACATTTGACAATCTTTCCAAAGAATAGGTAGCCACATTACATGCAGTTCAGGTATATGAATGTACATGCAAAACACTTACATTTATAACAGACAATTAAAACTTAAAAGGAAGAAGAAAATTAAAATAAAGTTAAATTAAGTGTCGTACCATTTCTGAACATATAAATTTGCAAGTAAGGGAGACCGAACATTGAAGAAGAGATAGCCTTAATATGACAAACAGATAACTTTCGGGTCCTACTCCTTACTATATGTCAGAATATGAATACCTCTACATCCAAGCCACCATCTTCACTTCCCCCTTGGAAATATTTGTTCTTTGTCCTCCCGCCTTCCAAATATTTTGACTTCTCACCAGCTTGGCTTCACTATGGGGCTTCCGCTCTGTGCTTACTGCTAGTACATTCCGGGTAATGTTTTAAAATCTCTTTCACAGGGGATATTTGTTTCCACAATGCAGGTTTGCAATGAATCTATCTAACTCCAGTTCATGTTTAAAATGTGGATCATTGGCTGCCTCACTATTTCACTGTTTGTGGGATTGTCCCCAGATAAAACGTTTCTGGAGGCATGTTCAATTGTTTACCTCAGTGTATTTATTGGAATATGCACCCCTAACACCTGAATGGGCTCTGCTGGTTATTCCGGATCCCTCTTTGCGTTTTAGCAAAGAGGGATTAATATTCTCGCTGTAGCCAAAAAGTGCATCCTGCAGATCTGGATTCAGATGTCCCCTAATACTATTACTATGTTTCGAGATAAACTGTTTATAGTCTTTCGTATGGAAGGGCTTGAAACATCTTTGAAAAAAGAAAAAAAGGGTTCATCACTTATTTGGTATTTGGAAAAGCTGCAAAGATACACTGCCAGATAGTACAAAGGAACAAATCTATTGTTGCTTTTATCAAACTAGCTGGT
Organism: Limnodynastes dumerilii; assembly: GCA_011038615.1. NCBI lineage: Eukaryota > Metazoa > Chordata > Amphibia > Anura > Limnodynastidae > Limnodynastes > Limnodynastes dumerilii. Next base: position 10,143 of record WWET01007463.1, read on the forward strand.
ACGAACAGTGTATGCTTGAGAACGATCCCCCTGTCCTTGTTCACCATGACTAGTGACTAAAACTTGCTCTTTGGTAATGGGATTGCGAGATATTATGTGGCCACGCCTGTGACAAATTGTAGAAATTGGATTTGATATTCTGCTAACTGTTTGCGATTTGCAAACGTTTTCATGTATGCTGTTATATTATTATACATGGCAGTGCTGTTTTGATTAATGACTATGTATAAAGTAAAAATGTGTCTTTATTATAATATTTGCTGATATATACATGTCTGTTATTTGATTTGATATGTTATTATTGTGACTCCAATAAAGAAATGAGAAAAAAAAAAATTAGGTATGATGCATGAGCAGTTTAACCGTTCCTAAAAATATGCACTAAAATAGCAGCAGCTTCTTATCTGTGAGTCAGGTCTTTTGTCTTTATGTACATTAATATTTTATATAAACTCTCTAAATATACCCCAAGACATTTAAACTTTTCTACACTGCACCAGCTATAGCATTCAGTACAATATATGAACTTTATTTTAGAAAGGTATATATTGTGTATTATAAAATCTAAGAACAAGGGCTAAGCATTGATTCTTCTAACCCATGTGATAACATTGTATTCTTCAAAAAATGCATATATCTTCAATAGATTGAACTTTAAACTCTCAATTCCCGATCTATTTGTTAAAAGAGAACAAAAAAAGAAAAAGTAACCATCAAGATTCCACTGTGAAGCAGTTGTGTTAGATCCTGTACACGGTTAAACTGATAAATGAGCGCCTGAATGCTTATAATATGATGAATGCAAATAGCCCCAAGCTTCAATACTATTTAATTATTTTTGTCAATTTTTATAAGAAGAGGTTGTATTCATTCTCTAATTTTATCAATGGCTATGTTGAAGATGCTTTAATTTCTCCTCAATCAGTGAAACAGCAAACAAAGCAAACACAAATCCAGCGTCAGCTCTGTCGTAGGCATCAATATTCCGTCCACAATTTTTGTTTCAATTCAAAACAATGAATCCTCGTTGCCAACCTTTGATTTTTAACAAATATCTTTTCAAAACCATGGCTCGCAGCCATTTAATCATGAATGGAGCCCTTAGCTATGCGTTAACCTTCACTAAAACCCACGAGTTAGCCACAACCATTGACAGCAACTGCAGGTAAAATATAGCAGCAATTATAAGACCGAATGATATTACCCAATTTATATTATTAACAATAGAGGGAAAGTCTATTATTTTGAATTAAGTCAAGTAGACTGAACGTGCTGCTTTCACTTGAATAGAAAGTATGTTTTACGGTATGGCCGGAAAAAAAAAACCTGCAACAAAAAAAAAAGAAAGATGTGGAGCCTGGCAATGATTTATTGTGAGTGAAGTGAGAACATTCTGATTGGATTCATGCAGAGACACGAATGGATAGCAATCTTCTTAGAAAGACCATTTCAATAGTGGAAATAGAGGGCACATGTAAATCAGAAGAGAGGTTAAAATGGTCTGTATATGGATATGAAGTCATAGTTTTACCTGTCCAGAAAACTCCATTATTTGTCCATTTTTGTTTAGAAAATACCCAGTTCTAAAACAGGAGGAAAAAAAATAAAATAAATAAAACTAGCGGGAAAAAAAAGATTGAGAGCAGATGGAGAATGAGATCTGCACTTTGGATATTGCAAAGACTATTAGGCAGCAAGACCGTCTCTTAACAGCATCGCCCATGCAAATGATTACATGGAATGTGTTTTCGCAGAAAATGATGCATAAATAGTGCATCATAAGGAGCTGGTTTTGTTATATCCCTTTAGGAAATGAGAAAGAGATATTCATTTGATCTTTGCTAACAACACATAGCATGTACAAGTTTTGTTTACCAAAGTTGTCGGTACCACATTTGGGCTTGATGATGGGATTTAATGTAAATAACTGGCTGAATGCGCCTCAGCCTATCAGAGCTGTGATCCATAGTGTTAATTAGGATGGGCGGGGCTTAGTGGTGTCATTTGTCCCATGAATAATTTATCATCCTCATCATCCTTAATATCCTTAATATTGTATATCATAGTATTGATAGGCAGGAGATGGAACTTTAAGAAGCAATTTGAATTAATAACCGTAATCAAGCCCTGCCCCTATACTGCCACCTCTTTCTCCCCTCTGGGATTTCCAAGATCAGAGTTCAGTGATCCGCGATCCATGGGCACAGAATTTGGTCTAGATCTTTTTTAAAGTTTTTACTGTAATATTAACGGAACAACACCATTTTATTAATAAAACTACGATGCTTTAGTATTGTACTTAACATAGCTTGGAAATGATTTCAAAGTACAAACAGAGTTGTATTCTTACTTATATGAACAAAACTAACTCAACTTTGTATGACAATGGAGGTGATATCAACAGGGGCAGAAGCTGACAACCTTGGGGCAAAGCAAGGAGGCAGATCTCAAGTCTGAATGGGCGGGACTAAGCAGCACTGGGGGAGAAGCTGGGCGGGACTACTGCCTGATAGAAGCTGGTAGCTTAAAAACAGATAGCTTAAAACAGCGCATGACACTCCATGTATGCCTGCTGAGCACTACAAACCTTTGACAGCTTGCTTTTAAATGCAGAGGGAGCAACCACGGGCCCCCCACTCCTCTTCCGGCCCTGTAGTAATTGCACCCCCTGTAGTTACACCCTTGGGGCCTGATCCAGACCTACGAATGAGCGCCGAGCGTATTACCGCTCAGAGTAAAAACTTAGCACTCCCCTGACACTCCCCTTTCTTTCAATTCCTTACACCGGCTAAACCCTATCCTAACTTTTCCCTGCGTTACGTCGCCTGCCCATTTGTACTACCGTAACCCAGCCCATACTATAAGATTTGAATACCTCCCCCCGCCTATATTTTCTAACTCCAGCGTATTTCCGGTAAAAAAAAAAATTGACACGCCCCTTTCTGCGGTTATACGCAAATGGTACGGATGCCCGATTCAGAAGTTACAAAGGAAAACATCTGCACACGCATGCACAGAACGTTCTAAAGGCTGATTTTACGCTGATGGCCGGCGTAACCACATGAGCCCTTAGATACCAGAGATTTACTCTCTAAAGTTTCATCACAGCACAAGCGCTCAATTGGTCAACGGTCCAAAGACGGTAAGTTACACTTGACGTAATTTAACCTTCAAATAAACTTTAAATAAAATGTTATTCTAATAAATAAATCCATCAGTGCTTGGATAAGATAACAAGAAGATTTCACTGACTATATGTGTGTTGTATACACACAACAGAGATTCACAGTTTCCCCTCAGGTACTCATGTCAATTTACACTCAGTATGAAGACACAGTGTAGAGCCATTTATAACTGTGTATGAATGACTCCCTGCTAACGTTTTAAAGATAGATCTAACAGTTAGAAAGGATACACATTACACATCACTTCACAATTGTCTCACTGAAAAGTTCTGGAATTTAAGATTGCTTTTAAAACATTGTTTTAGTTTGTTTTAATTTTTTAAAGATATAGATTATTATCTTATTTCCTATTACAGTATTATTTAATTGGTTTTATTGCCTTTTTTTACACCATTATAGTGTAAAATCAATCCAAAATTACCTGATTTATTTATTTTTAGTTAATAACAGGTTTTTATATAGCGCTATTAGATTATGCAGTGCTTTATAGATAATATTTTACATTCACATCAATCTCTGCCCCATCAAAGCTACATTCTAAGTTCCCTAACACAAACATACACACACACACACAAATATAAGGGTTCATTTATTCAGCAGCCAATTAACCTTCCAGCATGTTTTTGGAGTGAGGGAGGAAACCAGAGCACTCAGAGGAAACCCACACAGACAAAGGGAGAACATGCAAACTCCACATACAAACTGGGCTTTACCAACATTTTGCACCTGAAACTGAAAAAAAGTGTGTGGCTTCACAGATGTCAGTAAAAAAAAAGTGGCAGACCAACATAGAAGAGGGACCCTTTGCTTGCCACACAGGAGGAATCCCACCACAGAGGAGGAAATGTGATGACTTGGTGGAGACTTAGGTCAAAAAGTTAGGTTGTTGTTATTAGTTGTTAGGAATTACGGAGAGGTGAGATACAATTAAAAAGCTTCAGAGAAAACACAGACAACAGTTTGCTGTTTGAATTAATTCCTTTACTGGTAGGAACTAGCACATTTTCTTTCTTTTCCGTTTTCTTATTACTGTTTTTAAATGGAAAACTGTTTCTGGTTTACAATCATGTGACACAACACAGAGTCAAAGTATTTTTCCATAAATTGGGCATTTGCACTAAAGGTTAATGTCGTACAGAGAAAATCAATCAGTAATAAATTATGCAAAAATTAATCATTGCATTTTTACATACTAAAACAGTTAACAGTTTTTCAGGCTTCTCTCACCATTCGCTACCTTCTGGCAACTTTATTTTCTATTTACTTTAACTAGTAACAATTGTTGCTAAGAGTTTTCGCAACTTAGTAGCAGTTTAAATGTAACAGTAGTTCAGCAGTGCACTTCCTATTGGCTGCAATTACAATTCTATATTTTAATAGTTCAAGTACTACCTCAGAAAATGTACAGCTACAGTTCTTAGGTATTTGTAGTCAATACATTTTTCCCAAGGGAGATATAGAGGACACACAGTCTCTTTAATAACTTGTAGGGTGAATTGGAAAATAGCTTACATAATAATTAGTTTAATTTAGTCACAATACACTGTGTTATTTTGTCCGATTTTGTTACCGATTTCCCTTTACCATTTTCTGCCGATTCCACCTCTCACTTTCCTTTCCAAACTCAACTTATTTCCTGCTAACTGTACAACGGACACTTGCTCCACTGCTGTTGTCCTTTCACTGCCCCTCTCTTAGTATCTCTCTTCTGGCAGTACTCCCCTCTTAATACACCAGGCACTTTAATATATCAACTGTTTCACCTCACGGTACACCAGGCACTTTAACACAGCGTCTCCTTTCCCCACGATACACCAGGCACTTTAACACTGCTGCTCTGCTTCTACCACCTCCAACTTCTCTGTCATCTCACCTAAACACCTCAC